>JAODAL010008399.1:0-117992 GCA_025379985.1 Phyllomedusa bahiana | reverse complement strand
GTCCCCCACATCGCTGGGGGTCCACACTTTTTTGGGGTGCCAGGCCATTGGGGTTTTCCCGGCCGGTAGCACTTTGGGCCCCTCACCCCCCCCGGGCCCCGGGGCGGGGGGGCGAGGTTAAAGGGGGGGGCCTGCTTAATATTGCCTCTTGCCCCTGCGCCCTCCGGGGGGCGTTTTCCTGCCACCGCCCAGGAAAAAAGGGTGGTCCCAGGGCCCCTCCCCAAAATGGATTTGGGGCTTTAAAAAAAAAAAAAAAAAAAACAAAGTACTTGCCCCAACACAAAACACTGTCCAAAAAAAGTCCCCCTAAAGGCCCTCCCTAAACCCACACTTTTTTGGGCACAGTTTGAGCTCAAGAGCAAGCCCTCGGCCGGGGGGGCTAAACCCCGGGCCCCCCCCAGGGGCCCAAAGGAAAAAGGGGGTACTCACTCAGTTTGGCCCACAGTCCAGCCAAAAGGTTTTGCCCCCCCCAAAGGGGGGGGGAAATGGGGCTTCACCGGGCAGAGTGTTCCCCCTCCACCTGGCCCCCCAAAACCACACAGCAGTGCTCCAAGCTCCTCCCCCAATTTTCCTGGGGGCTGCTAACCAGACTTGCCCCGACGGTTTCTTGGAGTAACCACGCTAAAAAAAACAACGTTAAATTTAAAACCCTTGAAAAAATTTTGGCCAAAAAATTTGGAGCCCCCAAAAAAACAACTACTTTGTACGTGTACAATGCCGTTTTTTTTCCGCTACCCAACAAGAGAAAAAATTTGAAATTTTAACCTTTGTTTGGGAAATTTAAAGGCTACAGGAAAAATGAATATATTTTGGGGTAAAAAAAGACGGTTTTTTTTTTTTTTTTTTTTTTTTTTTTTTTTTTTTTTTAAACCCCCCCCCAAAAATTTTTTTTTTTTTTTTTTTATTTTTTTTTTTTTTTTTTTTTTTTTTTTTTTTTTTTTTTTTTTTTTTTTTTTTTTTTTTTTTTTTTTTTTTTTTTTTTTTTTTTTTTTTTTTTTTTTTTTTTTTTTTTTTTTTTTTTGATTAAATAAAAATTTAAATTTTTTTTAAATTTTAATTAACCTCTGGATGTAAATTTAAAACCAAAGATTTGAGCAGAAAAAAATTGGTTTTTGTATTGGAAAAACGCGGGTTTTTTTAAATTTATACAAAAGGAACTGGCTTAGACCCCCCCTTGGGGATATTAAATTGTGCGGGTGAGCAGAAAAGCTTTAAAATTTATTGAAAGTTTGCATGGACCCCACACTGGTTTTCAGATCCAAATTCCCCAAAAAAAATTTCAAAAATTGAACAAAAAGGAAGCAGCCCTCAGACAATGAGAAAACCCCACA
The DNA here is from genome assembly GCA_025379985.1 of Phyllomedusa bahiana. Classification (NCBI taxonomy): domain Eukaryota; kingdom Metazoa; phylum Chordata; class Amphibia; order Anura; family Hylidae; genus Phyllomedusa; species Phyllomedusa bahiana. The sequence continues at coordinate 116,661 of JAODAL010008399.1, read as the reverse complement.
AAAATCGTGTTAAAAAGGGTTCTTCGTAAACTATAAAGCCCCCAGCAGCACCTTCCCTGATCAGTACAGTGGGGGAAGTGTGAGCCCACGCGCCCCGGGGCCCTTATTTTGGTGCGGTGAGTCACAGAATCCCGCCGGTCCTGATTGGTTTCCCTTCCTGCAAATGTCATGCAGGCTATGCCCTTCTTCCTCCCCGGGGAGTTTTTTTCCCCATGAAAAGCCGGGTTGCTCGAAAGGCCTTTTTAATCAATAAAAAACAACTTCGTTCCCCGCGAATCCCCCAAAACTTCGACTTCGTTCAAAAACCGAATTTTTTCCCTAAAATTTCAAAAAACGTTTTCCCAAAATTTCGTTTGAATAAATTCGCCCATCTCTATAAAAAAATTTTAAAAAGCCTTTTTAAACCAACCAAAAAAACCACTGAAATGAGAAAAAATAAAATTTCAAAGCTAGTAGGGCGATGTCCAGTGGTATGCAGGTATAAAGTGACTGTATGTCACAACAAATCCAACAGAAATTGTCCTGCCAAATGATATTTTGCATGCTTTTCAGGACATCACAGGTGTCCTGCAAAAATCCAGGTACATGTCTCACCAATGGCTGTAAACAAAAATCAAGCCATTCACATAAGGGCCCCAATAAGAGAACCCAAAGCCAGAGGGAAAAAAGGGCTTTATTGGTGGAATGTCCCTATTTTTATGGATTTTGGGCAAAACCCGTTTAACATGGGATTTAATTTTCCTTTTAAATAGTCCATTTTGTTTCAAATGGAAAAAAAGCCCCAAAAAAATAAAATGCCCAAATGATCTTGAAATTTTGAAGTGAGATTGTTTGCAAGCAAGGCATATGTATCATGATAGAAAAATAGAAATTAAATTTGAGAAAATAAAAGAAAATTTTTGCAAGAAAACCCCGGATTTTTTTATTTGATTAAAGAATTTTTTTTGTATCCTTTTAAACCAGTTTTTTTGCTTAAAAGAGACTAAAAAAAGAATATTTAAAGTTTCCCTTTGGGGAAAAGGGAACAATAATTTTTTTGTTAAAAAATTTAATCAGGGTTTTATCTTCCAGTGAAAATTATCAGTGATGATCCAGACCAATTAAACCCCCAATAGACTTTATGAGATCAGAACGAAGTCCTGGAGGGAACCCTAATTTTAAAAATTTTTTTAAAACCTTTTTTTTTTAACTTTCAGTGCCACTTTTGTGCATCCAGTATTAACAGAAGGGGGAAAAAAAGGTGCTCCTTCAAAGGGGTTTTCCACACCTGCCAAAAATTCCCAAAATCTGAACTTACAAAAGGGTTCTCCTGAGTGACCTCTTTGATGTTCCCCCAAAAATTCCTTAAAAAAACCCTTTCCCAAAATTTTCGGCCCTTGGGGTATTTTTTTCCTCCCCGTGTGAGTTCTCAGATGTTTGGGCAGGGAAATTGGGGTTTCCCCTCTTGTATGAAAAAACTTAAGTGACGAAAAAAGATGTGATTTACGTTAAAAAATTTCCCACTTTCCCGAAAAAGAAATGGTTCTTTTCCTGTTGAATTGCTGATGTAAACCCAAAATTTGATTTCTTCCCTTTAAAAATTTTCCCCCATTTCGTACATGAAAACGGGTTCTCCCCCCTGTGTGAAATTTTTCCTTTTCCCAAAAAGGGGTAACTTTCTGATAAAAAATTTCCCACATTTGAAAATGAAAATGGCTTTCTCCTGGTAATTCCCCGTTTTTAAAACAAAATTTTATTTTTCCCTTTAAAAATTTTTCCCCACCCTACATAAATGGAAATGGCTTCTCTCCATTGTGAATTCTTTGATGTACAACAAGATGATGTTTCAGACTAAAAGATTTCCCACATTCTATACATGAAAATGGCTTCTCCCCTGTGTGAATTCTCTCATGTATAACAAGATGTTTTTTCAAAATAAAATCTTTCCCACATCTCAGGCATGAAAATGGCTTCTCCCCTGTGTGAATTCCCTGATGTCTAACAAGATCTGATTTCTTAATAAAACTCTTCCCACATTCCAGGCATGAAAATGGCTTCACCCCTTTGTGAATTTTCTGATGTTCTAAAAGTGCTGATTTGTAACTAAAAGATTTCCCACATCCTGAACATGGAAATGGTCTTTCATCTCTGTGAGCTCTCTCAGGATCAGTTCTGATTTTGTCACACTCTGCAGGTAGTAGTTGATGTCCATAGAGTCCTCTCATCAAGTTTTCACCTGGAAAAAGATAAAAACGTTTTTTCCAAACAAAATTTATATTTTATCATTTCTGTGTAAACAATGTCTCAGAATCCAATCACCAAATCCATAGAAGCTTCTCTTCATAGTTACACAAAGTGTCAGAGCCGTGTGTCACTAACCTGCAGTCACCTATGTTTTACATCTTCATAGAAGCTGCCCAGATAGGACTGATCCCTCATAAAGCCATCCTGCTGCTGTGTCATAAGGTTATTTTTTTTTTCAGCCATAAAACGTTTATTGGTAAGCAGTGAAAGTGTCATAACAAAACATTCATGCTTAACAGTTGCTAAGTATAAAAAAAGTTCATACAAATTAAACAAGATACAAACATAACAAGCCATATTGCATAGCTAACAATGGAGCTCAGATCTTGGATAATCACTAAAAAGTTCAATATCATCAACAATACCTTGGAGAACTCTGAAAGAGGTCAAGCATAAGAATATTGGGGCCAGAGAAGACCTTCCTCTTAATGGGGCAGAGTTGACCAGTCTTTTGCTAACAGCGAAAGTGTAAAGAATCTATCCAAGGACGCCATCGATCCCTAACATATGCTACTCTGTGTGGTGGAATGATGAGGCTAGTTTTGGATTGAAATTGAGTATTAACCCTTTTAATGACTTGTTTAATAGAAGGGGTAGTAGGAGATTTCCAACTTGCTGCTATTGTGAAGCGGGCAGCTATCAACACATGTACTAAAATTGTATGGAACCTGGAAGGTATCTCATGATAGGAAGGGTCTAATAAAGCTAGATCCGGAGAAAGACAGCAGTCCGGGCCTATAAGTTGTTGTAGTAGTTCCTCTACTTTACTCCAAAGTGGAGAAACTATCGGGCAATTCCACTACTTATGGAGCAAAGATCCTTTTTGGCCACATCGTCTCCAACAAAGATCAGAGTATTCGGAAATCATATGTGCCAGTCAGGATGGTGTTAAGTACCAGCGCAGTAAAATCTTTCTGGATAGTTCAACATGGTTGACACAGCTCGAGTGCTTATTAACCGCCTTTACTGCTTGGGACCATGTGTCTTCAGAGAAAGTTTGCCATAGTTCCTTTTCCCATCACATCTCATACTCAGGCTTATCAGGAACGTCGTCTACACAGAGGGTATGATAAGCGGCAGAGAGGCTTTTGGCAAGTTTATAGCTATTCCATAGTAACATATGAAATGGAGAGGATCGGCCAATGCCCGATGGCCAATCAAGTGTTTGCACCACATGCCTAACTTGTAGATAAATGAAAAATTGGTTGCGTGGTATTGGAAACCGAGAGCATAAATCCTCAAATGAGCAGAAATATTGATCATGAAAAAGCTCTCCTACCAGCTTTATTCCAGAGTTTAACCAGAGATGGATGGGAATGTTGGGGTCGAGGCAGCAAAGTACAGAGAGTGGGCATTTGGCTCTAGGTACAGAGACCTTTCTCTTTAAAACTACGTGTTTACACCACGCCTTCATAGCATGCGACTAGGTTGCTAATTTTGATTCAGGAGGTCTCCATCCAAACAACATCGCTGTTAAGCAGTCTCGGAAGGAGGAGCCTCTGGTGAGTGAGGAGTTTCGATATCTATCCAATGCTGAGAGTTTGGGGCTGTCCAATATAAAGATAGTGGTTCTAGCACTGAGGCTATGTTGTATTGAAAAAGATTTGGGACTGAGAGTCCTCCTTGTGTAGTCTTCCTGAATAAATGGCTCCTTTGTCCTCTAGGTCTTTTCTGACCCCATATAGAGTGTAGTAGATTTTGGAGTCTGGTCAAAAGTTCTTTTGGTAAAAGAAAGGGTAGAGATCTCGAAATGTATAGGAATTTGGGCAGTAGCATCATTTTGGACAGATTAATGCGGGCTAACCATGACAATTGAAATTTATTAAGTCTAGCGATTTCTTGCATTAGTGTATGACTGAGATCTGATAAGTTTTTTTCTATTGTCATATTGATGTCTGGATATATCTTAATTCCCAAATATGGGATACATGATTCTGACCAGATAAAGCCCAGCTGGGACAGTTGGCACTTAAGGGAAGGAGAGCAGTTTACTGGGAGAAGAATCGACTTGGAGATATTTAACTTGTAATATGATATCCGTGCATACCGAGCCTGTAAGTCAAGTGCAGGAACAGAAGTTTCAGGTTTTTGACATATGATTAGTATATCATCAGCATAAAGACTAACCTTATGGATTTCTTTATTTACTTCTATGCCGACAATTTCTGAAGACCTACGAATATGTTCAGCCAAAGGTTCTGCACAGAGATCATAAATCAGGGGGGATAAAGGACACCCTTGTCTAGTTCCATTTGTGATATCAAACTTTTCCGAAAGGAAGCCTGAGGCAAAAACTTTGGCTGAGGGGGACATATATAGGGAAGTAATAGCAGACAAAATCCTCCCATGGAAGCCGAATTTTAGCAGAACCTTTTCCATATATGACCAGTTGATTCTATCCAATGTTTTTTCTCCGTCTAAGGAGACAAGAGAAAAAGGTACTTTTTGCAAATGAGCGATTTGTGTTACATTGAGAACTCTCCTCACCCCATCTCTTGTTTGTCTGCCTTTTGATGAATCCTACCTGATCTCTATTTACTAAATGTGGGAGGATCTCATTTAATCTGATTGCTAAAATTTTTGAGAAGAGTTTTATATCTGAGTTCAATAGGGAAATGGGTCTATGATTAGTCACTTGGTCTTCTGGTTTTCCTACTTTATGTATAGTTGAAATGGTGGCACATAACATTTCGGTTGGGGGAGAACCCTTCTCTGTGATAGCAGTAAAGAGGCGAGTCAGATGAGGAGAAAGGATATGCGATAGTAGCTTATAGTATTCGTTCGTAAGGCCATCCGGTCCGGGGGATTAGTTACGTTTTAGTCGTGAGATAGTTGCCACTACCTCCTGGAGAGAAATAGGCTTATTTAACTCTGCTAGCTGTTCTGTCGATAGGGAGGGGAGGGAAACTTCCTTTAAGAATTTGTCAATGTCGTCATCTAAAACTTTATGGATGGTTGTATCTGTTTTGATGTTATATAGGGATCTGTAATAAACAGCAAACGCGTTAGCGATTTGTTGGGGGTCTATGATTTTGTCATGAGAGGAGGAAGTAATATGAGAAATACGGGTTTTGGCCATTACCGCTTTGACTCTATGGGCTAAAATTTTACCAGGCCTATCACCTTGAATGTAAAAGTTCCAGCGGACCTTGTTTAAATGAAATTTGTATTGTTGTAAGTGTAGTGTATTAAGTTTGGCGCGAAGGGACTCTAGCTTGTCTTTAATAGGCTGTGAGGGGTGTGCTTTAAACTGCGGTTCTAGTAATTTTATTTCCTCTAAGACGTTATGAATTGATTGTTCCCTGGCTTTTCTTTCCCTGGCTGTTAACTTAATAAGGATCCCTCTGATGTATGCCTTATGGGTACACCACAACGTCTCCTCAGAGGGCGCTGTGGGTGAGTTGAGTTAAAAAAAATCCGAGAGAGCTGTTGTGATTTCCTTGACAACTTTCCCTGACTTAAGTAAGAAATTATTCAATCTCCAAGGAGAGTGAAAGGCAGGGGCTGGAGTTACCTGTAATGTTAAAAATATTGGTGCGTGGTCTGACCAGGTTTTAACTCCTATCTTAGAGCTAGAGACTAATAGTAGTGCCGTTCTATTTAGTAAAAAATAATTCTGGAATGGGAATCTTTTGCTGCCGAGTAAAAGGTGAAATCCTTTTCCTTCGGATGGGCATATCTCCATGGGTCATGTAGATTTTCTTCTAATAATAATCTGCTCAGATCAGGGGAAGATTTAATACTATGTCCAGATCTGTCTCTATCTGGCACCATATTAAAGTCCCCGCAGATCAATACCTTACTTTTGGAATCTCTCTTGACTTTAGTAATGAGTTTCGTGAGAAATGAGAGCTGGTGCTGGTTGGGAGCATACAACCCCACTGGTGCTGGCGTTTAGGGTACAGTGTAGGATTATATAGCGGCCATTAGCATCTACTATAGCATTAGGCTGAGAAAAGGCAACAGAGGATTCCCCAGCTTTTTTCTCGTCTAGGGTGGAGTGAAATGAACGGGAGTAGTTCTTATGTTTAAGTCTAAAAGAGTCGTTCTTACTCAAATGTGTCTCTTGTACACAAATCACATCCGCAGGAGACTGAACCACCTCCTTCCAGAACCTTGACCTTTTGAACGGCGAGTTTAGGCCGTTAGAATGAATAGACATAAATTTTAAACCCATTATGTAATATCAACTACAACAGTTATAGAGATGCTGATGAACGTAAATCTGCCAGTGATTCTTGCAATTAAGATCCATTCAAAGACAACATGGCGTAAATACATTAATCTACAACAGTTTACATCAGAGAACATAGAGAACATTTTAGTAACACCAAAACAAAGGGTTTGTCTGAAAAAGGGTTTCCCCCAAACACGGGAATAAAAGGGTGAGCAAGTCTTGTATATACTCAAAAGACAGAGAAAAACCAAAAACAGATGGGTTTTACTCTGTTCAGCTCATTCCAGGTGAGCGTGGGGATCAATTTGGTATTAAGAGGGGGAAAGGTCAGTCTTGACTGAGGCGGGGGGCCCCCCCTGTGGTTTATTGTTTTACCAACGGAGTGGGCTTCCGGTTCTTGATTTGGGTTTCCTATACGGGGTGGAGGCAGGAGAAGACAGCATATCCCAGGATAGTAGTAAGTCCCTTGCCATTGAGGGTGTGGAGCAGACTATAGCGGAGTTGTCTCTGGTGACAATTAACTTTACCGGGAATCCCCAAATGGTAGTTGACGTTCGGTAGAGGGCTTGGTTTAAAGGGCAATCTTTCCCCCTTGAGCATGGTTCCAGCTGACAGATCTGGGAAAAAAGGAAAGTGGTGTTCTGTCAGGGAGGGTACTTTACCCCTTTATGCCTTTTAAAATTATCTTTGGTTCTGAAAAAATGTATGCGAGCGATCACATCTCTTGGTAGTGCTGCCGCAAGTTGCTTAGGTTTCGGCAAGTGATGGATGCAGTCAATCTCTAAATCTGCTTGGTTGGCATCAGGTAGTACTGCGGCCATGAGATCAGTCAAGAAAAGTGCTAGAGCTTCATTAGACACAGATTTGGGTCCCCCTATCGATGTTTTTCTTTTTTGATTGTTTCTAAATTTTCCGACAGCTTTTGAAATTTTTCCCCAAGTTCGAATTTGTCATTAGCAGATTTTTTGGGGCTTTGTTAATTCTGCCCTTTTCTTCTCGACGGGTCTGCCCTCATGACCCCAAAGGGTGGGGTACAGCCTTTAAATTTTGTTATATTTGTTTAGATCCTTTGCAAACTTTTCGGAAAGGGAAAAGAAAATTTTAGCTTGTTTTCCCATCAGTTAAGTTTTGAACTGCTTCTTTTCCTTGGAAACCTATCTAGAGTTCGGATTCGTGGCGAAAAGGCCAAATTGTGAGAAAGGTTAGGAGACTAAAAATCTTGCAAGGGGGCCCGTGTTGGAAAAAAATTTGTGGGTTTTGCAGGCTTGATACTTGGATTTCTTTTGATTTCATTTTCATTCTTTTTGTTTTTTTTTAAAAGAAGAAAAAGAGGAGGTGTCTCTCCTTTTCCCGTTGGGCTCCTTTTCGGTCCAAATTTTAGAGGGATAGAAACCCCGAAACGGGCCCAGTGGGGATGGCGGACCGACTTTTTTAATTAATTTAAGTAATGAACCTCAATCACGCAAGGAGAGGTCAGGCTGTAAAAGCTTTATAACAACAAAAAATAGGGAGCTAAACAAAAGAGGGGTTTTCAATGTTTATGCAAAAAAGAACACTGATTAATCTTACTGGATATTTTAGGTATAGTCCTGTAAGCAGTAAAAAGGATCATGTGAGAGCTATGGAAGATTAACGACACTCTGAGGTCAGCAGGGACTCTATCCAGGGGGGCCCCCAAAAAACCCTTTTTAAAAAAAAGCAATTAACTATATTCTGTCGAAAAATCCCCGGGCCTTTGCAGATCCAAAGGGCCAAAAATATAGACAGCGAGATTGAAGTGTCACTGCAACTTCTCCAAACAATATCAGGGACCTTATGAAATAGGTTCTTGGGGAGAATCCCAGCCCCTTTCTGCCCCCAAAAAGGAGGTTTTAGCTTGGCAAGTTCCGGGGGTTGGGTGCATACCACGAGGTTGCCGTTACAGTGAGCCCACTGCGGGGTTCAATCCTGGTTTCAGGCCACATGCGGGGTCAAGAATCAAAGTGAGGTTTCTTACAAACCGCCGATATCTCCTCTGAGTCGCTGCAGATCCATGGGGGGGTCCCACGCTCCCTACGTTTTAGGGGCCCCCCGAAGGAAACTTGCCCGCAGGAAGCTGTCGGGTCCGGGATCGTTTCCCGGGGCCACTTTGATCTTGGTTGTTCCGCCTACCTGCCAGGGGGGGTCGGTTGAACACGGCTGAGTGCTGCTGTCTTATGTTGCTGCGCGCCTGTAATGGCGCGGCTCCTTACCTCTTCCGGTCTTTCACTGTCTCCGTCTGTCTCACGGATTTCTTCACCGCAGGCTGGGATATAAGACCGAAAGCCCTCTCCCTCTCTTCCTGGGACCTTCCGCCCTCGGTCAGGGGTAGGGTTGCTGCTCAAATCAGGCTTAGGTGTGCCGGTTTAGGTGTTCTCCCACGGAGCTCAGAGGGTAGGCGTCCGGCGCCATCACAAGCCAGGCCACGCCCCCTGTGTTATAAGGTTATTATCACTGAGACACTCCAGTATGGCCTTTCATAGAAAACCTTCACATATTTTACCCACAATAGAGGAGAAACCTACAGTCCTATAGTTTCCACACTCGCTTTCTGACCACATTGTGAATATTGGCCTGTCCATCACTGGGATTAGAGGCTCTGTCCACCTTCATGGCCAATCTATACAGAGCGCCAATGCAGGGAAAATGAGAGAGGACGGAACCTTGTTGTCAGGGAACAGAATTTTCAAACTGTACAATTAGATAAAATGGAATTAAAACAAAAAAAAAAAACCATCCCATAAAACAGATCTGATTCACACACGCTATTAATATATAGAAAATTTAAGTAAAAATTTGTTCCCAGAGGCTCATTTTCCTTACACTGGTAAATAAGTTTTGTTAAAAATTTTCTACAGTTTTGTGTCTACAGCTCCTGTGCAGAACTATGTGTTTTCATGGCTGCTTTGCTTTTCATTTTATATGCATTAGAGCCTTAACAAATGATAATTGCAGATCCCCTTTAATTAAATAGATCGAACAACTCCCCTCTTAGGACAAACACCAGGGATCTAAACCTCATATTTCTATTCCTTATCGCATAGATTTTACAATGTTCCTCAGTGTTTCATAGGCTGAGTACCCTCTACTCAAACAGATAACATCAGTGCTTCCTCAAACCTAAGATGATACATTATCCTATCCAGTATATTCAGAGTATGAGAATAGAGCAAATACCTCATAAGGACAGATACACAGAACCCAATATCCTACTGAGGTCAGTATATGGACTCCAGAACCCTTTAAACTTGGAAACATGGATTTCAGTGCCCCCTAGTGACTGGTACATAGAATCCAATACCCAATAAGGACTGGTTCATTCACCTCACTAGCCCCTAAGGCATACTTGCCAACCCTTCCGGGTTGGGTGGGTCACTTCCGATAATGGGGGCCGTGTCCTGCCCTCCTGCTTGGGTTGCTTAACTTCCCGAAGCTGAGTAGCTGCCGGTGGTTCTATGTGTTAGATGCATCAGGGGAGCATCTCTTGACGCTCACCTGAAGCCTCTGTCCTCATAGGAAGTTACGGAGAGCAGAAAGCTACAGAGAGCACTGCTGGGAAGGGGGTAGGGCTTAGCGGGACCTGCGAAGCTCCGCTCCCTCTCCTGAGCAGAGAGCAGCACCTGGATGCCGGCACTAGGTGAGTACAGGGAGGGGTGTGTTTGTGGGGAAGGGGTGACTGCGTGTGTGCGGAGGAGGGGTGTGTGTGCAGTGGCTGAGTTTGTCTGCGGAGGAGGGGTGTGTGTGCAGTGGCTGAGTGTGTGTGCAGTGGCTGAATTTGTGTGTGGAGGAGAGGTGTGTGTGTGTGTGTGTGCGCGCGCAGAGGAGAGGTGTGCGTGCGTGAAGAGGATGGGTGTGTGTGTGCAGAGGAGGGATGTGTGTTCAGTGGCTGAGTGTGTGTGCGGAGTTGGGGTGTGTGTGTGCGTGGAGGAGGGGTGTGTGTGTGCGTGGAGGAGGGGTGTGTGTGTGCGTGGAGGAGGGTTGTGTGTGCGCAGTGGCTGAGTGTGTGCGTGGAGCAGGAGTGTGTGTGCAGTGGCTGAGTGTGTGTGCATGGGGGTGTGTGTATGAAGTATTTGAGTGTGTGGTAGGGGTGTGTGCGGAGTGGCTGAGTGTGTGCAGTGGATGAGTGTGCGATGGGAGGGGTGTGTGCGCAGTGGCTGAGTGTGTGCATGGAGGAGGGGTGTGTGTGTGCGGTAGAGGGGTGTGTGTGCGCAGTGGCTGAGTGTGTGCAGGGAGGAGGGGTGTGTGTGCGCAGTGGATGAGTGTGTGCATGGAGGAAGGATGTGTGTGCACAGTGGCAGAGTGTGTGCGTGGAAGAGTGGTGTATGCGCGCAGTGGCTGAGTGTGTGTGTGAGGGGGAGGGGTGTGTGTATGCAGTAGCTGAGTGTGTGGGAGGGTGTGTGTGCAGAGGAGGGGTGGGTGTGTATGCAGAGGAGGGGTGTGTGTGTGCAGTGGCTGAGTGTCTGTGCGGAGGAGGGGTGTGTGCGCAGTGGCTGAGCGTGTGATGGGAGGGGTGTGTGTGCACAGTGGCTGAGTGTGTGCATGGAGGAGGGGTGTGTGTGTGCAGTGGCAGAGTGTGTGTGTATGCAGTGGCGAGTGTGTGTGTGGGAGGGGTGTGTTTTTGAATGTGCAAGGGGGTAGGAGTTGCCCACTTGCACATCTTTTGCCCCTTGCTCCTTTATCTTGCCCCCTGCAATCTGTCTCTGGCAGTCTCAATGGGCAGGAGACAGGCCACAGAGGGTAGAAGTTGCCCTCTGCTCCCTGTCTCCTGCCACCTGAGGTCTGTCTTTGGTGGCTGCAGGGGGCTGGATAAAGAACGCAGGGGGCAGGAGTTGCCCCCTTGTCTCCTGTCCCTTGCTCCTGTCCTCTGCGATCTGTCTTTAGCGGCTGCAGAAAACAGGCCGCAGAGGACAGACTCTGGCGATTATATCCTGTTCAACATCCAGGAAAGCTGGATGACACTCCATCCACCAAAGGTGGCACCCATTGTTCCTATCATGGAAAGCTAGATGTTACCTGTGGGCGATGGGTGTCGCCCAGCTTTCCTGGATGAGTGTAATGCTTCTTTATTTAATGGCTCCCATTTGGACTACGTCGGATTTGGTGGACTAAGTCAAAATGACTGGGCCCTTTTTTTTTAAAAAATAAAATTTTTAAAAAAGAGGGCTTTTGTCGGGAGTTTTTTAATTTAAATAAAAGTTTTTTTTTTTTGAAAATTTTAGGTGTGTTTTTTTCCCCAAAGTAATTCCAGTGTTTAGTAGTGGAGGCGTCGGAAGGGTTGGCCGGGGGTGAGAAGTGTTTAAAAAAAATAAAATTTCTGTTGTTTGTATGGAAAATTTTTTGAAAGGGTTTGAGTCAGGGGTTAAAAGGGAAGTCTCTTTGGCGGGTTGGACAGGTGGGGAAAAAAAGGGGAAAATTTATAAAAATTTCTATTTCACAGGAGACATCCCCCAGGGGAGTCCCCTAGATTTTAAACTGCCTGTAGTCATTTAAAATGTCTGCGGGATCCTGTGTGCATGGTTTTTTTAAACCCATGTTTTGGTGAAGAAAATATTGTTTTGTAATTTTAATGGTTAAGGGGTTTTTACCCCCAAGTTTGGTGGGTATTTCCCAGCTCTTTGGATGGGTAAATTGGGGTACCCAAAACGGGTTCCAAAAAAGCGGGGTGATGCCAAAAAACCCCTTTAATTAAATTTTCTTTTCAGGGCTTTTACACAGTTTAGGGGGAGGGGGTGTGGCTTTTATAAAAGGTTGTGGGGGCTCACCAAAAGAGGGCCCGGGGGTCATGCGCACCTTTTTTCCCCCCCGGGTTTTCACCCATTTTCAAAATTTTGGAAATATATGCCCTGAGACCTGTTCCATGACACCAATAGGGCCACAAAAGTGACTGCTATTGAGGACCCAAGTACCCACGGGGGCTGAAAACCAGACTTTACAATGTAATTTTCCTATGGGGAAGGTTTTCTCCTCTTATGTTCTCCTGAAAGCCGTCACTCTGAACCCGTATCTGTTTCCCAGTTCGTGACTGTAATTGTATCTGTTCAGGGGGGGTTTGTAAGCCTTTTGGGGGTCACTTTTGTACCAGGACCAGGGAAAATAGTGGGAAAACGGGAATTCAGCAGGATTTTTGTGATATATTTGTGCATCTCCTCCTTTGGGAAAAAAGGGACGAATTTTTGGAAGTAAAGGGTTTGTCGGGCGTTTTATAAGGGACAGAAAAAGAGAAAAGGATTTCTGGAAGGTTCTTACCACCCCCCTGACTTGACCGGGGTTTTCCCCCGCCCACTCGTCGTTTCCTTTGGAAACCTTTTGGGGCTGCAAGGTTTTCCCCTTTTGGTTAGGACCTGAGTTTAAAGCAAAAGGGGAACGGGAGTTTATCCTACATTCAGGTTAAAAGGTTTCAAATCCCCCAAAAGGGCGGGAAAAACCAAATCTGTATTTAAAAGAAAAAGGGTCTCCAAAAGGGGGCCCGGGACCCGGCAGGAGAAAAATTTTCCCCCGGATTGTACAAAAACAATGTGTTGGGCCACTTTGGAAAGGATCTACCCTTATGAAGTAAAAACCCCGCCTTTTCCCATTTGGCCAGAAATTGTCACAGCTTTTAACATCTCATTTCCCTGTTTTTTTCTCCTTTTTCAGATTGGTTTCCCATTCTGAGGCCCCCAAAACTTTTTCCTTCATATTCTAGATGTGGGCTGCAAAAAATTTTTTGTGGGGGCAAAAAAGATTATTTTGCATTTTTGGTAATTCCCTGACGTTTTTCTTTTAACCCTTGGGGCTATGTTTTCCACGGGCATCGGGGAAAAAAAACGGCCGGGGTAAAGGGGAAAATTTTTTTTTCCGATGAAAGGGCCCGTTTTTTTGTCACGCTTTTTGAACAAAAAAACACGGTGGGCTTCTTTTTTTTTTTTAAAAGTCATTCAAAAATTTTTACTCTATGGGAAAAAGACCCCCAAAGGAAAAAACAAAAAGGGCCGGTTTTTGTTTTATCCCAACAGGTAAAAATACCCCCCGGAAAGGCAGAAGACAAAGGAAAGGGGAAAGGGAAATGAGCTGGGGAGACTCCCAGCTCTTTCTTTTTGGTTCAATTGGGGCCGCCCCTTATGGGGCCCCCTGAATGGAAGGGAATGTATTCCGGGCCTTTTTTTAAAAAACTAAAAGGCCACCAAAGGGGGAAATTACAATTGAAATTCCGGGCAGTGGGGGGACATAACCTTTGGGGCCAAGGATGATGGGGGGTTTTTGCTGTTATTTGGGGGGGGGAGTTTTCATTCCAGAAACTTTTTAAAATTCATCCCCCATTGAAACTTAAATTGTCAAGTCCCAAGTCCAAACCGGGGAGGAAGGTTACAAATCTGTTTTTAAACCCAAAAAGCCATTTGTGGGCCAAAACCAAAACCCAATCCCAAAGATAAAGATTATTGGGGGGTAAAATCCACGGGCTGTTGGAGGTGATTAGGGGGGAAGCCCTATTACATAAAATCTAAAAGGGGGGAATTTCCGGGGAATCCCCGGGGCCTTCATCTACCTCGACATCCTGTGGGGGGGTTTTCTCCCTTTCCTCTGGCCCATCCGGGGAATATAAAAGGCCCGGGGAATCTTTGGGGGGGAATTTTTTTAAAGGGAAACCATCTATGGGACATAAAAAACGGGCAGTAAAACCCTTTTTTTATTGTTTAAATAGGTGGATTGGAATCGGGGACTAAATGGGGACTTTAAGAGGGACCCGGGCACCCCTTTTCCCCCGGGTTCCCGCCCTTCTATTAAATTCACAAAAAGGTCTTTTTCCTTTACCCCAGGGGGGATGTGTAAGGGGTGGGCCCCTTGAATCCCTCCCCAAATCATGGTTTTGTTCCCCTTTGGTTACAGGAATTCCTTGGGGGTTGCCCCGCCTTTCCTGAAAACTTCCCACCCCCTTCCATGGGAAATGGGGGAACCCCGGCCCGGACCTTTCCTTTGACCCAAAAAACGCCCTTAAAACCGGGAAAACCCGGAACCCCAGATTGGGCCCCCCCAAAATTTGGAAAAACATTCCCTTCCTCCAAAAAAACGGAACTTCAAAAAAATTCCCTTGGGGTTTTTGGCTCCCCAGGATTTTTTTTTTTTTTCACCAGCAGTGATCGGAAAATTTTTTTTTGCCAATTTTCATGACAAGCCTCACTATCTTTTTCCCTTGGGTTTGGTTTGGGGGGGGCTCTTTTAAAGGGACCCTTTTCCAAAAAAAAATTTTCCAAAGGTTTGAATAAAAGGGGTGAGGGGTTTTCCTTTTTTTGGGCCCCTGGGGGGGCCCTTTTGGCCCTTCTCCGTTCCTTTTTTTCCTTGGAAAAAACACGGGGGGCAAAAACAAAACCTTAAAACCAGAAAAAGGAAAAACCTTCCTTTCAACGAAATTTTTTTGTAAAAAAATTCCCTTTTTGTTTTTTGGAAATACTTTTTTTCCCCGGGGAATCCCCTACTTTTTAAGGATTTCCCTTTAAAGGGGGGCTTTAAAACCCCCTTTCCCAGGGTCCCATTTCCTTTTGTTTTTTCCCCCAAAAAGGATGATAAAAGGGGGAAAGGGGGTTGGAAAAACGCTCCCCCCCCAAACCCCTTTTCCAGGGGGAGGGAAACCCGGTTGGATTTATTTTTTTCCCACCCAGGGTATGTTTTTTTTCCAATTTTTTCCTGGGGCCAAAACAGTTCTGGTTTTCCTGTTAAATTTTTTCTTTTTCCTTTTTCCCCCCCCTTTCCTCATTTTTTTAAAATAAGGAATTTTTAAATTTGCCCTTTCCCCCCAAAAATATGTTTAAAAATGAAAAAAAGGTTAAAAAAAAACCCCAAATCCTGGAAAAAAAAACAAAATTTTAAAAAACCAAATTCCCATTTAAAAACCCCCATCATTTCCATAACCCCCCGTTTTGTTTTTAAAAAAATAAAAAAAATTCCAACCCTGAACCTTCGGCCCAAATAGTTTTTTAAAAATAATGGAAGGGACCTTCCTATTGAGTGAAAAATTTAAAGGTTATATTCCCCAAAATTTTTGGTTAAAAAGCCCAGTCCCCCCCATCCCACCTTTTTCTACCCAAAAAATTTATTGGTGACAGGGGAAAAAAAGTAATGTGGATTGTATGAAAAAAATTGTTGGAGTTTTTTCCCATTTTTTCATCTTAAATTGACCCCCCCTAATTTACTAAACCCCAAAAACCCCTTTTTAAAAATAAACCCCTTTTTTACCTTTTCCCCGACTTTTAAGTTATATTTCCCTCCCCTTTTTCCATTTCTTTAAATTCCCCTTTTCCCAACTTTATTTTTCCCCAAAACAGTACCCAATGTTAATTAATTTTTCACCTTTCCCCTTTTCCCAAAGGATATTTGGTTATTGGGAATCAAATTGGGAACCCCAAGGGAAAACCCATTTTTTAAAATCCCCCTAGACCCCCCACACCCTTTTTAAAAAAAGGCCCGAAACCCGGGAACAGGGGACTTTTCGGGTTTTTAAAATTTTCAAAATAAAATTTTAAAGGGACCCCTAAGTTCCTACAAATTTTTTTTTATTTCCCCTTTTGCAATTAACCCCCCCCAAAGGTCCATTAATTTTTGGTTTCCCCTTGATCCCGTATTCTAAAAGTAAATTAAAATTTTAAAAATAGAAATTTATTCCTTTTAATACTTTAAATTTCCCCCCTAAATTTTTCCTTTTTACCGCCCCCCTTGACATCCCCAGGAAAACCCAACCAGGGTGAACCCCGTTTTGAACCCGGGGCCCCACCAGGGACCTTTTCCGGCCCCATATTCCCCAATTGGCGGAAAAGTCTTGGCGGTTTGAAGCCCCTGCCGGCCCTCCCTCCGTTGCAAGCTGGGCAAATTTACCCCCTCCCATTTGGCCATTTTAATCCCCCTTAAAGTCCCTGTGGTCAAAATTTGTGAATCCACGTTGCTATTTTTGAACGGAGTTTTTTTCCAGTTCCCCGGGGGAAAGGAAAAGCTACCCCTCCTCTTTTCAGGAACCTTAAAGGACAAAGGGGGGGGTTTTTCCCAAAAGTTTGGGTATGCCCTTTGGAAAACCCCAGTGGGTCAACCCATTAAACCCTTTGGGTTGCCTTTGTGTATGTTGTCTTTCTGTTCCCCAGCTTGGGGGGGGTGGCCCCGGCAGGAGTTTTGGATTTTGGGTTACTCCCCAATTAGCAAAAGGCGGGGGTTTGCTTTTTTCCCGGGCAGCGCCGGGATAAATTTGGACAGTAACAAAAGTGGGAAATAAAAAGGAAAAAATAAAAATTTGAGTTACCCCAGAATTTCAAAAAAGGGGAAAAAAAGATCTTTAAGGAAATTGGGCACAGGGGACTTGACTTTCGGGGTAAAAATATTGGGGGTAAAAGGGAGGGGGAAGGTAACGGAGAAAAATACCTACAAAAGGGGCCAAAATTTTTTAAACCGGGAAGGGGGCAAAAAAAAAAAAAAAAAAAACATAGCAGAGGGGGGGGCCCAAATTTTTGTTCATCCCGCGCACATGGGGTAAGGAAGGGGAAAACGGGTTTTAAAAAGCAATTAAAAAGGGGCCAAAAATTTTTGGGGACCAATGAAAACATCCAGCGCCCCCAAAAAAAAAGGGGCCCTTACACAGGGGGGCCCGACAGAAAAAGGGGAAAAATATTATGGAACAGGAGGGGAAAAATAAAAGGGGCATAATTTAATTGGGGTTTAAAAAACAATAAAAAAATTTTTTTACCCCTGGGGATAAGGGCACCCCCCCAACAGGGGGAAAAACTAAAAAAACGGGCGGGTAAAAACAGGGTTTTGGTTTAAAATATAAAAAAACAAAAGGTTTCCTAGAACCTTATTTCGGCCTCCCTCAAAAAAAAGGATGAAAGGGCCAAATAACATTGGGGGGTCAGGCCCTCCAGAGCACCAATGAGGTAAAGGGGGCCAAAAGGTTTTTGGGGTTTGGGAAAAACCCCCCCCCAAAAAAGGTGGCAAAATAAAAATTTCCCTGGTCTCGGGGGTCTGGCATCAAAAAAAGGTTTTTTCCCTTTCTTTAAAAGTTTTTTTTATTCGGGTGTTAAAAGGGCATTTTTAAAAAAAAAAAATTGGGGTTTAAATTGGTTTTACTTGAAAGGTGGGTGCCCTTTATGAAAAATTTTCCCATTCCCCAAATTGGTCCCGAAAGGGATTTTTAAAAATTAAAAAAAAAATAATTTTTAAACCCAGGACCACCTTTGGCTTGGCCCTGTCCTCCTTGAACCCATTGCCCCCCCACTTTTTTCCCCCACCACCTATCACAACCCCCACAACCACCATTCTCTTTCCCCTAACCCCCCCCCCCCAACCCCCTCCTTTTCATATTTTCCTAACCCCCACCCCCATTCACTTTTTTCCCCACCCCCCACTTCCAACTTCCCAATCCTCTTCTAAAACCACCCCCTCTAATTTAAACCCCCAAACCCTCCTTTTCCCCTTCCCCAAAAACCCTTCATCTAACCCCCATTTTTCCCCCTTCCTAAACACCTTACATCCAACCCCCCATAAAATTTCCCCTTAAATCTTTAATTTCCCCATCAAACCAAACCCCATACACCCCTTTTAAAAATTTTCCCCTTTCCTCCTTTAATGGAGGGGGGCTAAATTTAAACCAAAGGAAGACCCCTTCGCCACCTCTATAAATTTTTAAATTAAAACTTTTTACCCAAAGTGACCAAGCTCCCAAAACCCCCTTAAATTTTTTATGTTGGGTTATAAAATTAGTGAGTAAACCAAGCCCCAAAACCCCTTTTCACCCCCCTTTCATGATAGGTTATTTTTTGTCATAGGCCCATTTAAAGGGGGCCCCCTTAAAATTTATCCAAATAAAACCCCCCAAAACCCGGCCCAATAAAAGGAGGACCACCTTAAATTGGAAATTCTGGGCCCTGGGGAGAAAAAGGGAATTAAAAAGGTGTTTTTATGTCCCCCCAAAAAATTAAGATAAATCCCAAAAAATAAACAAGGGGCGAAACCGGGTTTAAGGCCCACCTCTTTTAAGATGGGGGGAAGCACCTTGGAGGGTTATCCCCCTTTGGCACCCTACGCCTTGAAAAAACCAAAGGAAAAGTCCCCCCAGGGAGGAGAATGAAATTTAAAGGGGGACAAAGAAGGGCCCCAAAAACCCCCCAAAGCGATGGCGTTTTCCTGATTAAACCCCACAGGACAGAAAACCCCAAGGAAGGGGGCCCCCGGGGCCCGGTTTTCCCACCAAATTGGGCGGGGGGCCCCCAGATGGTGTTTCCCCTTCCACATGCGAGGGCCCCCTCTTTTTGTTTACAATTTTAAAAGGTTAAGGGCAGGCCCCCTGGGTTGACAAAAATTTTGGGAATGGGGGATTTAAAAGGGGGGGCATTTTGTAGCCCCCCTGGTTTTGGGGGGTTTTCCCATGCCTCTTAGTGGTTTTGGGTTTAAAAATTCTTTTGTTTGGAAAAGGTTCCTGGGTTTTTGGTGAAAAAAAATAAGTCCTGGCCCTAAATCCCCCCCAAAATATAATTTTCCCCGGGGGAAATTGGAGGCGTAAAAGGAAGGCCCACAGTCTCCCCCCCGGGCCCCCAATTCCTGAATGGGTAAAAAATTCCCCCTGGGTTTAAAGGAACCAAGGGTAAGTGTTCCCTGTGTGAGGGGGGCCCCGGGGTTTTATGGGGGAAAAAGCCCGGCTTTCCCTCTGACGGGGAAAATTGTCCCCCATCAAGGGCCGGCTGCACTCCCCCCTTTGCCCCTTTCTAATCCTGGCTTCCCAAAGGATTTCCCCCACCCCCCCAAAACCACCCCCCCCTTGGAAACCCCCCTTTTTGGGTTAATTGATTCCCTTTTGGGAAGGGGGTTGGGGGGAAATTCTAGGGGAAAAAGGGCGGAATATCTAGGGGAAGAGGGGGGGCCCATTAGGTGGGAAAGAGGGGGGCCCCCTTGCCCAAAAGGAATACAGGAAAATGGTAAAGGGAAAAACCTTTTGGGGGTTAGGTATTTACATGGGGTTTGTTTTAATTTGTTGGGGGTTTAAAGAAAAAGTTAAGGGGCTGTTTTAAAGTTTTTGCTGAGGGAAGGGGTTTTTTGGTTTTAAATGGGGATTTGTATTTTGGGAGGGGGAGGGGAATGTTTTAAAATTTTTGGAATTTTTCCTTTTTATATTGGGGGGGAGAGGGTGGTTTTACATGGGGCGGGAAAACAAATTGGAGGGGCGGGAAGGGAAGGGGGGCTTTCTTTGGGGACTTTTAATTGGAGGGGAGGAGGGTTTTACATGGGATTTTTACTTTGGGAAAGGGGGGGGCCGAGAGGAAAGGGGGGGTTTACAATGGGGGATTTGTACATTGGGAGGGTGTAAATGGTTTTTCCCATGGGACTGTTTTGTTGGAGGGGGGGTTTTGGTTTTACAGGGGGACTGTATATTGGAGGGAATTTTTTGTTTTTACATGGGGACTGTATTTTGGAGAGGGGGGATGGTTTTGCCCAGGGGGACTTTTTCCCAAGGGGGAGGGCAGGGAGGGTTTTTAAATGGGGACGGGGTTATTTTTTGGAGGGAAATTGAGGGTTTTTACATGGGGATTTTGGTATTTTGGAGGGGGGATTTGGTTTGAAATGGGACTTTACTAAGGGGAGGGCAGGGATTTTTTTTTTCCCATGGGACTGAAATTTTTGGAGGGCTGGATTTTTTTTTTACATGGGCCCTGTATTTTGGTGGGGCAAAGTAAGGGGTTTTACATTGGATTGTATGTTTGGGGGGGAAATGATGGTTTTTACATGGGCCCTTGGTTTATATTTGGTGGGCGGGGGATTTTTACTTGGGACTTTTTTAAATTGGGGGGGGAACCGGGAACCCGGGCCCCCTTTCCAGGGCCCTGAAAAAACCGGGGGCCCCCTTCCCCCCCGGGGCCCCTGAGAAACAAAAACCCTTCCCTTTGGTTTGGTTCTGGGACCCTTGAACATGGGGGGAAAACCCCTCTGCTTTCCCCAATTTAGGAGGCCCTTTTCCCCCCCTTTTTAAATAAAATTTTTTTTTTGTTATTTGCCCAAGATTTTTTCCCTTTCCTCCGGCCTCGGGTTCTTTCTCAGGGGGCCCTTTAAAAAATTTGGAAAATGAAAGGTTATTTTTGGATTGTTCGCCCCCTTAAAAAGTTTCGTATATACCCCATCTTTTGAGGTTTGGTAAAGGGTCTGTAGCTTGGTCACTTCTGGAATGGTCACTCCCCGGCCACTTTATTAGGTCACCATCCCGGGGGTAAACGGGTTTGGCCCCCCCTTTTCCCTTCAGAAAACTGCCAATTTTCTTCGTGGCATAGATTAAACAAGGGGTTTTGGGAAAAACATGCTAAATTTGGTTTCCCCCGGGGGCCCAAAAAGAGTTCCCAAAAGAAAAATTTTCCCCCAAACCATGCCCAAACCACCCCCCCCCACCCTTTAAAAACCGTTGATACAAGGCAGGAGGGATCCCTGTTTTCATGTTGTTGCCCAAATTCTGCCCCCTTTAACCATCCGGGAATTTTGCACCCTAGGAAACCCCGGGGAAACCCATCTCGGACCCAGGCAACTTTTTTTTTTCCCCAATCTTTCTACTGTCCCAATTTCGAGGGAAGGCTTGGGAAAATTGGAGCCTCAGTTTTTTGTTCTTAGCTGAAAGGAGGGGGCACTCGGTGTGGTCTTCTCCCTTGCTTTTAGCCCATCGCCCCTCAAAGTTCCGCCTTTACTGTGCGTTTGAGATCCCCTCTTCTGCCTACCCCGGGTTGTAACGGGTGGCTATTTGGGTCACTTTTCCCTTTTTATAAAGCTCGAAAACGGGTCTGCCCTTCTCCTTTGACCTCGGCATCAAAAAGGAAATTTCCGGCCCCACGGGACGAAACCCCCTCCTGGATGTTTTTTCTTTTTCGGATTCCATTTTCTTTTAAACCCTAGAGATGGTTGTGGTTTTTGAAAAAACCAGGAGTTAAAGGAGCTTTCGGGAAATATCAGCCCAGCCCCTTCTGGCCCCAACCCAAACCAAATGCCCCTTTTCAAAGGTTTTAAAAACCCCTTTTTTTCCTTTTTACTGAGGGCTCGGTTTTTAAACTGAAGGAGATTGCCCCTTTTGGGCCCCAAGTCTAACATGCCTAAATGCACTGATTTTCCCCCATGTGTTTGGGAAACTGATTAAAAAATTAAATTTGTTAACCGGAGTTTGGACATTTTAAAACCTAAAATGGGGCCCCGGTGAGTGTATATCCCCAATCATTGGGGTGGTAAAAGGGGGCTGGAGCTTGGTCCTTGTGATGTTTTAAAACCCCTAATAAAGGGATGGGGTGAGGGGGTCTGGAGCTTGGTCCCCTTGTGATGTTTATCCCCAATAGGAGGGGTGAGAAAGGGTTTTGAAAGCGTCGTCCCCTCGCGGGACAATTACGTACCCCCTTTTTCATTAAAGGTGGTAAAGGGTCTAAAAGTTGGGTTTTCACTCGTGAGTATTTTCCCCAACCCATGGAGGGGACGGGGGGTTTTTCTGTTTCCAGGGGCGTTTTTTGGGGTTTCCTAAAAACTTCCGGGGCCCGGGCCCTTTTTGGTTTTGTTCAGTTGGGCGGGGGTTTCAATGATTTTTTTTCCCACGCCACTTTGTAAAAAATTTGCCCCAGGGGATGGGGTTTTTTAAACACGGGAAAGACCTTTTGCTCCTGCACAAATTTTTCCCGCATATTCCAATGGGAGTCCCCCCAAAATATCTATAAAACGTTGCCTCAGAAAGTACAAGCCCCAAGAAAATTCCCCAAAAATGAAAAAAATTTTTATTTTTTTAAAACCCCCCCTCACCTGTTTTTGACGTGAAAAATTTCCCTAAACAGTCCCCAAAAAAATTTTCCACCGAAACATGGAGAAAATTCAAACCCGGGAACAAATTTGATTGTTATTTAAATCACTCCTAACCAAAAACCCAAGCCCCAAAAAACCTATTACTAAAAAAGGGAAAACCAAATAACCCTGAAAAGCCCCCTAAACCAAAACGCTACCCCCAAAATATGTGCCCAAATTCGCTTTTCACGGGGGGCTCTGAAAATAATTATTTTCCCGCCTAATCCCAGTAAACCAGATATGGTAGTTTACTGGGTTGGGAATTGTAGACTTTGCAGACTTTATAAGGATTACATGCAGTTACATTTAGTGACTCACCCGGGAAAACATCATTTTGATCACCCGCGTTCCCTTTCCCTTTTTTTTCCAACCCCCCCGGTTCCACCCCTTCATGTAAATTATCCCCCGGCCCAATACTCGCCCCTGCAGTTTTTGGACAAAAATATCTTAGAATCCTCCATTTCCGCAACCCCCTTAATTATGGGTATATAAGTCCCCTAAATTAGGTAGGTGTATAGGTCCCCTAAATTTAGGCGGGTTTATATAGATAAAAGGGTCAATGTCAGGCAGGTATTTTAGATAGGGCCCACTCTCAAGCAGGTATAGGGGGGCCACAGGCAGGTAAAAGGGGGCCAAGGCAGGTTATGGGGGCCAAGGCGGGTATAGGGGGGGCCACCGGGCAGGAAATATGGGGGCCCCTTGAGGCGGTTTATATGGGCACCTAAAGGGCAGTAAAATGGGGGGCCACGGGCGGGTTTATAGGGGGCCACAGGCAGGTATCGGGGGGCCAAGGGCAGTATTTTGGGGGCCAACGGGGCGGGGGTATAGGGAACCAAAAGGGAAAGGTTTAAAGGAGGGGCCGGGGCGAGGAAAGGGGTTGGGGAAATTAGGGGGCCGCAGGAGGTTTAGGGGGCCGCGGGCGGGTTTTATAGGGGGGCCCCCCAGGGGGTTATAGGGGCCACAGGCAGGAATAGGGGGCCACAGGCAGTTATGGGGCCCACAGGCGGGTATTTTTGGGCCCCCCCAGGCAGTTTATAGAGGCCCCGGAGGCAGGTAAACGCTTTTAAAAAATAAAAACTTTAATACTCATTTTTAAAGCATCCCCCGGGGGGAAGGCGCGCTCTGCTCCTTTTCCCAGCCCCGCTCCTCCCCCCAGCCCCCCTTCGGGCGCAACAAGGGCCCCTTTTGAGCCCCGGGCCCCCCCGGGAAAAGGCGCCCGGCTGGATAAAGGTCTTCCTATTAAACCCCGCCCCCCGCTGCCAAAGGTGAGCAACACGGGGCCCGCCCCGGGGTCACCCAGGTCGGAAAAAGGGGGGACCCCCGGGGGGGCCCCCAACCCCTTACTGGGTCAGGAAACCCGGGGGACGGTCGAAATGTCTCCCCCGTGGGCAGGGGGAGGGGGGGCCTCGGCCTTTTTTTCCGAGAACCCCAAAGTTGTAATTTTGGGTTCACCCCCGGCCCCGCCCCATGACCCCCTTGGCAGGGGCCCAGTCGGGTGCTAAGGGGTTCCCATGGCCAGCGGCCTGGGGGGCCCGGGAGGGTTCGGGGAAAACGGGGGGTTTTTTATTTGGGGGCCCGAGTCCTCCGGACCAAAAACAACCTTTAAGGCCGGGGGGACCCCGGGTTCTCCCCCTTCTTTTCAATCCCCTTAAAATAATTTTTACCACCTGGAAACCCAAACGTAAAACTGATCTAAATTAATTAAAGGGTTTTAGATACCAAAAGTAAAAAAAAAAACTTTTTTTGGGATTAGACAATCGGGCCCTCCCCAATTTTTGATATCGGGGTTTCCCTTTTGGGGTTTGTCTTGGGGGAAATTGGGGTTAAAGGGATGGCATCCACGGCGGCCATGTTTGTACTTCTTTTTGCCCGGGGTCTAATAGAAGAACAATGAAATGTCCATATACTGTAGTACATCAGTAATGAAGGATAAAGTAGAAGTGATGATGCTCACGTCTTCTATAGGATAATTTACTGTTAATGTAAAAAAAACTTAAATAACATTAACATTTTTTTGCACATTTACCATATAAAAAAAATAAGCAAATGACAAATTAACAAAATTGATATCATTGAGTCCGATCTAATGTAATGCCATGAAAGGCGCAATAGAAAAACAAGAAGAATGAAACAGAAAACATTGTCAGAGGAATAACACCTCGCCCCGCAGACAGCGCCCATCACACGGCTCTACCTGGGGAGGAATAACACCTCACCCCACAGACAGCGCCCATCACACAGCTCTACCGGGGGAGGAATAACACCTCACCCCACAGACAGCGCCCATCACACGGCTCTACCGGGGGAGGAATAACACCTCGCCCCACAGACAGCGCCCATCACACGGCTCTACCAGGGGAGGAATAACACCTCACCCCACAGACAGCGCCCATCACACGGCTCTACCGGGGAAGGAATAACACCTCACCCCACAGACAGCGCCCATCACACGGCTCTACTGGGGAGGAATAACACCTCACCCTGCAGACAGCGCCCATCACACGGCTCTACCGGGGGAGGAATAACACCTCACCCCACAGACAGCGCCCATCACACGGCTCTACCGGGGGAGGAATAACACCTCGCCCCACAGACAGTGCCCATCACATGGCTCTACCGGGGGAGGAATAACACCTCACCCCACAGACAGCGCCCATCACATGGCTCTACCGGGGGAGGAATAACACCTCGCCCCACAGACAGCGCCCATCACATGGCTCTACCGGAGGAGGAATAACACCTCGTCCCACAGACAGCGCCCATCACACAGCTCTACCAGGGGAGGAATAACACCTCGTCCCACAGACAGCGCCCATCACACAGCTCTACCGGAGGAGTAATAACACCTCGCCCCGCAGACAGCTCCCATCACACTGCTCTACCAAGGGAGGAATAAAACCTCACCCCAGAGACAGCGACCATCACATAGCTCTACCAGAGGAGGAATAACACCTCACCCCACAGACAGCGCCCATCACACAGCTCTACTGGGAGAGGAATAACACCTCGCTCCGCAGACAGCGCCCATCACACGGCTCTACTTGGGGAGAAATAACACCTCACCCCACAGACAACGCCCATCACACAGCTCTACCGGGGGAGGATTAACACCTCGCCCCGCAGACAGCTCCCATCACACTGCTCTACCAAGGAGGAATAAAACTAGCCCCAGAGACAGCGACCATCACTTATGTCTACCAGAGAGGAATAACACCGTCACCCACAGACATGCGCCATCATCACAGCTCTACTGGGAGAGGAATACATCCTGCTCCGCAGACTGCGCCCATCACACGGCTCTACTTGGGAGAAATACAGCTCACCAGACAACGCCATCTCAAGCTCTACCGGAGAGGAATAACAACTATACGCAGACAGGCCATCACACGGCTTCCAAGGAGGTAAAACCTCACTCCATGTCATGTATGATGTATAGTGTAGGTAACCTGTGCTGTACCGTCATGTTATGTATGGTGTATAGTGTAGGCAACCTGTGCTGTACCGTCATGTATGATGTATAGTGTAGGCAACCTGTGCTGTACCGTCATGTATGGTGTATAGTGTAGGTAACCTGTGCTGTAATATAATATGTATGATTTATATTGTATGTAACCTGTGCTGTCATGTTATGTATGATGTATTGTGTAGGTAACCTGTGCTGTACTGTCATGTTATGTATGATGTATAGTGTAGGGAACCTGTGCTGTACTGTCATGTTATGTATGATGTATAGTGTAGGTAACCTCTGCTGTACTGTTATGTATAATGTATTGTGTATGCAACCTGTGCTGTACTGTTTTGTATAATGTATTGTGTAGGTAACCTGTGCTGTACTGTCATGTTATGTATGATGTATAGTGTAGGTAACCTGTGCTGTACTGTCATGTTATGTATGATGTATAGTGTAGGTAACCTGTGCTGTCATGTTATGTATGATGTATAGTGTAGGTAACCTGTGTTGTACTATCATGTTATGTATGATGTATAGTGTAGGTAACCTGTGTTGTACTGTCATATTATGTATGATGTATAGTGTAGGTAACCTGTGCTGTACTGTCATGTTATGTATGGTGTATAGTGTAGGTAACCTGTGCTGTACTGTCATGTTATGTATGATGTATAGTTTAGGTAACCTGTGCTGTGCTGTCATGTTATGTATGATGTATTGTGTAAGTAACCTGTGCTGTCATGTTATGTATGATGTATAGTGTAGGTAACCTGTGCTGTACTGTCATCTTATGTATGATATATAGTGTAGGTAACCTGTGTTGTACTGCCATGATATGTATGATGTATAGTGTAGGTAACCTGTGCTGTACTGTCATGTTATGTATGGTGTATAGTGTAGGTAACCTGTGCTGTACTGTCATGTTATGTATGATGTATAGTGTAGGTAACCTGTGCTGTACTGTCATGTTATGTATGATGTATAGTGTAGGTAACCTGTGTTGTACTGTCATGTTATGTATGATGTATAGTGTCGGTAACGTGCTGTGTCACAGTACATTAATAAATTTCCATCTTTCACTTTGATGTCGATATACAGGTCTTCATGGAGGATTGGGAATGGGATCTGTACATGGAAATCATACAGGAGGATCAGCCGCCCCTCACATCACTGGGTAAGAGGAGACCTCCCTGATTATAGAGGAGACCAGGTGTGAGGGTCACGAAAGCCCCATCATCTGATCATCACATAGAAACAATAGATTCAGTCGCTGTGTTTATGTCCTATAGATGGATCCAGTAGGAGGAATCCCCCAGGGAGATGTCCCCGTCCTCTATATTCCCAGGATGGTCCAGAGGAAGAGCAGAACCTCCCACTGGATGATCAGGTAGATGAAGCTGAGGTTCCTGGAAATCCTCTATAGATTGATGTAATGAAGCTTCTCCTAATCTCCTCAGGCAGCAGTGGAGTATACGCCGTATCTCATCTTGTTATTGTTGGGAGCGGCTACAAATGGTTTCTGGTTCCATAAAAGATTGTGTAACTTTCCTCCTGTTTGGACTTGCACTTGGCAATGAAGACTCAATGTGGATGAATGTAGAGTTCTGCAATGTAAATCATCCACTAAATAACAGCACAATGCCAGTCAGCTGCCTCTAAGGCTACAGAATACTGTCAGGGACTCGCCAGTTACAGGCGGTAAAGCAAGCACTGTATTTGTTACACTGCTAATATGCAAGTTTTCCCACCTACAAGGAATGGAGAGGTCTGTAATTTTTATCATAGGTAAACTTTAACTGTGAAAGACAGAATCCAAAAAAATCCATAAAATCACTTTGTATGATTTTTAAATAATTTTTAATGTATTTCAATCAGCAAAAATTCTGCCTCTCACAGACATGTTAGATTTTCTTTAAAATTCCTCCTACTCTGCACTCATGACCTATATAAATTATAACTGATTGAACTTGTTACCTGTATAAATGACACCTGTCCACAAATTAATCACCCTCCAACCTCTCCACCATGGCCTAGACAAAAGAGCTGTCTAAGGACACCAGGGACAAAACTTTAGTAGTGCATAAGGCTGGGATGGGCGACAGGACAATAGGCAGCAGCTTGGTGAGACGGCAACAACTTTTGGCATAATTATAAAAAAAATGGAAGAAACATAAGATGATTGTCAATCTTCCTCGGTCTGGTGCTCCATGTAAGATTTTGCTTTGTGAGGAATCAGCCCAGAATTACACAGGAGGACCTTGTGAATGACCTGAATAGAGCTGGGACCACAGTCTTACAGTTTACTGTTAGTAACACACTATACTGTCATGGAATAGATTCATGCAGGGCATGCAAGGTCCCCATGCTCGCACCAGCACATGTCCAGACCTGTTTGAAGTTCACCAATGACTATCTGGATGATCCAGAGGAGGCAGGAGAAGGTCAGATGAGACTACAATAGAATTTTTGGGAATCAACTGCAAGACACCATCTTAACCGTGAAGCATGTGGATGGAAACATCATATTTAGGTTTAGCTTCTCTTCAAAGGGGACAGGATGACTGCACCGTTCTGAAACTAAGATGGATGTGACCATTTATCGCAAGATTTTGGCCAACAACCTCCTTCCCTCAGTAAGAGCATTGAAGATGGGTCGTGGCTGGGTCTTCCAGTAGGACAATGAGCCGAAATACACAGCCAGGGCAAATAAGGAGCGGCTTCATAAGAAGCATTTCACGGTCCTGGAGTGGCTTCATCAGTCTCTACACCTGAACCCAATCCAAAAACTTTGAAGGGAGCTGAAACTTAATGTAGCTCAAAGACAGCCCCTTAACCTGAAAGATCTGGAGAAGATCTGTATGGAGGAGTGGACTAAAATCCCTGCTGCAATGTGTGAAAGCTGGGGCAGGAAGTATGTTAAACATATAAATTCTTATTTCATGCAATAAAATGCAAATTAATTATTTAAAAATTGCATAATGTAATGTCCTGGATTTTATTATAGATTCTGTCTCACAGTAGAAGTGAACCTACAATAAAAACTACAGACCCTTACTTGAACGTAGGATAAACTCTGATCCTTGTTGCTTTGTCTCAGGTCCTTAATATAGAATCCTTGCAGGAAAGGTCCAGAGGAGAGATGAGTGGACGGGAAAACCCTGGATCAGTGTCAGTGACTGGTAAGAACCTTCCAGAAATCTTCTCTTTTATTCTGTCCATATAAATCGCAGACGCCATTTACTTCCAACATTCTTCCTGCTGCCAAAGAAGGAGATGTACAATATATCACATAGATCCTGCTGACATGAGGAGATTTGTTCTATCTACACCCACCATCTTTATTGCTTTAGTACATCTAAAATGAAAAGCAAAGCAATCATGGAAACAAATACAGTTGAAACCAGAAGTTTCCATCTGCCATATATAAAGCCCCATCTGCAGGTTTTTTTCACTCTGACATGAAATCAGAATAAACCTTCCCCGTTTTAGGTCAATTAGGGACCAAAATTATTTACTTTTGCCAAATTCAGAATAATGAGAGAGAGAATTTTTTTAAGTAATTTTTATTACTTTCTGCAAAGTCAAAAGTTTCCATCCATTTCATTACTATTTAGTAGCATTGCCGTTATTCTGTAGGACTTGGGTCAAACATTTTGGATATCCTTCCACAAGCTTCTCATAATAGTTGGTAGGCACTTTGGCCCATTCCTCCTGACAGAACTGGTGTCACTGAGCCATGTTTGGAGGTCACCTTGCTTGCTCTGGCTTTTTCAGCTTTGCCCATTAATTTTCAATAGGATTGGAACCAGGGCTTTGTGATGGCCGCTCCTAAACATTGACTTGGTTATTCTTAAGCCGCTCTGTAACCAGTTTGTCAGTATGCGTTGGGTCATTGTCAAATTTGGAAGACACATTTCTGTCAAAACTTTAACTTCCTGGCTGATGTCTTGAGATGTTGCTTCAGTATTGCCACAAAATCTTCTCTCTTCATGATGCCATCTATTTTGGAAATGCACCATTCCCTCCTGCAGCAAAACAACCCCACAGTGTGATACCGTGTTTCACAGTTGGGATGGTGTTCTTAGGCTTTCAAGCTTCTCCCTTTTTCCTCCAAACGTAATGATGGTCATTATGGCCATACATTTCAATATTAGTTTCATCAGACCACAGGACAGGCCTCCAAAAATGTAGGTGTTTGTTCCTGTGCATTTACAAACATTAATCTTGCTTTTATATGTTTCTTTTGGAGTAATGGTTCGTCCTGGCAGAGCGGCCTTTCAGCCCATGTTGATATAATACTCGTTTCACTGTGGATAATGATACAATCTTACCAGCATCTTTACAAGGTCTTTTGCTTTTGTTCTTGGGTTGATTTGCACATGTTGGACCAAATCACATTCATCTCCGAGACACAGAACTGGTCTTCTTCCTGAGTGGTATGGTGGCTGGACATTCCCATCTTGTTTGTACTCGCTTATAATTGTTTGCATAGATGAACGAGGCACCTTCAGGTATTTGGAAATTGCACCCAAGGATGATCCAAATTGTGCAAGTCTACAAATCTCTCTCTGATATCTTGGCTGATTTCTTTAGACTTTCCAATGATGTTACACACAGAAGCAGTGTGTTTCTGGGTGCATTAAAAAATGACATCCAAAGATTTGTCTCTAACTCAGATGTTGCCAATAAACCTTTCAGAAGCTTCCAAAAACATGACATCATCATATGGGCTGTCCCAAATTGTTTAAAGGCATAGTAACTTCTGGTTTCAAATGTAGTTCTGCATAGGAGCTGTGGACACAGAACAGTAGGACATTATTAATAAAGACTATTTACAAGGTTCCTTCCTCTCTTATTTCCCCTGCATTGGAGCTCTTTATAGAATGGCCATGAAGATGAAGTGAGTGTGGAAACTATAGGGCTGTAGGTTTCTCCTCTATTGTGGGTAAAATATGTGAAGGTTTTCTATGAGAGGCCATACTGGAATGTCTCAGTAATAATAACCTTATAACACAGCAGCAGGATGGCTTTATGAGGGATCAGTCCTATCTGATCAGCTTCTATGAGGAGGTTAAATACAGACCTGGGTAAGGCTGAGGAGGTTTTATCTGGACATGAAGTTTGGGAGAATAGAAGAATCTGGAGGTGGCTATGACTCTCCTTGGTACCCTTATGTGGGCACATGGATGTCATCGCTTTCTCTGAGATAGAACAGAAGCAATCAATTAAAGTGCTGCCCCTAGTTTGGTGGACTCAGTTTCTTCATGTATGACAGACAGCCATTTATCAGAATGGGTGACATACAATAGTATATTTATAGATGTCTGGCTGCAGTTTCCTCAATAAACTCTGTAGAGCTGGGTGCAGCTTCAACCTGAGTGTATGTCTCTGATGAGACAACCCTTAATATTCTTGAAAGTCCACTGCTAACTTCTTGAGGCCCCCGAAATAGTTATTTGTGGTCGTAGATGACTCTGTTAAGCAGATTTTACTGATGGCCTTCTGTTAATCAATTTAAGAGCCAATTTTTATTGGCAATTGGCAACATTTTATTACATTATATATTTTATACATATAAGAATTCTTAATTTTTGTGTTTATTGAAAAGATATAGTATTTTGATACATTTTTGCTCTAGGTATAGAGTTTTTCCTCCTAAAAATGTAAAATTATTCTATTTAAGAAAAAAACATGTTTAATTTACCAGCTGAAAACATAAGAGGACGACATGAACAAATCCGTTTATCTTCATTTTATGAAATTCAAGATAATCAATCACAAAATGATAACACAAGAAGTGAACATCAAATCATTCACAGAGATGAAAGACCATTTTCTTGTTTAGAATGTGGAGAATCTTTTAGTTACAAATCATATTTTGCAAGACATCAGAGGATTCACACAGGAGAGAAGCCATTTACCTGCCTGGAGTGTGGGAAGAGTTTTAATAGAAAATCACATCTTGCTAGACATCGGAGAACTCAAATAGGAGTGTAACTATTTACCTGTACAGACTGGGGGAAATGTTTTAAAGACAAACCAGTTTCTGTTGTACATTGGAGAATTCACACAGAAGACTTGCAATTTTCATAATCACAATGTCGTAAAATGTTTTAATGAGAGGAAAAAACTCCGTAAACATTCAGGAACTCACATAGGAAAGAAACTATTTTATGTTCTGACTGTGGGAAGACCTCATTTAGGAGAGAAGCCGTTTTCATGTACAGAAATTGGGAAATGTTTTTGTCAAAATTTTGTTTTGTTCATCATCTAAAAATTCACCAGAAACCAGACATCTGAGAACTGATATTCACATTAAGTATATGGTAAATGTTTTATCCAGGAATTGTTGGGGACCTCATAGAGGTCACATAGGAGAGAAGCCATTGTAATGTTCAGATTGTAGTAAGTGTGGCCGGTGTGGAGAACCATTGTAGGAGCTGCTGTGCACTGAACAGACTGGACTGCACATTGTAATGTCTCAATTAAAGTTATAGAAAAAACCATTGTAGCTGCTTCACCTTCGAATACTGATTGGTCTGCACTCAATGTTCTGAATGTCTCAGATTTAAAAAATAAAGATTATCTGCTTCCATCACTAGAGATACTTTTGTTTGATCTAAATGAGACTACATCTCACTTTATACAGAACATAGAGACGAGCGCCCCCCTGCTTCCCGTTATACGGAACATAGAGACGAGCGCCCCCTGCTTCCCGTTATACGGAACATAGAGACGAGCGTCCCCCTGCTTCCTTATACGACATAGAGACGAGCGCCCCTGCTTCCTTATACGGAACATAGAGAGAGCGCCCCCTGCTTCCCGTTATACGGTACATAGAGTAGAGCGCCCCCCTGCTTCCCGTTATACGGAACATAGAGATGAGCGTCCCCCTGCTTCCCGTTATACGGAACATAGAGACGAGCCCCCCCCTGCTTCCTGTTATACGGAACATAGAGAAGAGCACATGTATAGGAATAGGAGTCGCACCCCTGCTTCCCGTTATAGACTAGAGACAAGCGACCCTGACTCCCGTTAAAAAATGAGCAACCTTTCATATACGAACATTAAAACAGCCGATGCTTGTTAACGCGAACATAGAGTCTTTGGGACTGTTTCCCTTTGGATATGATAAGAGCGCCCCCCTTTTTTACGGTGAGAGTTACGATGCTGCTTCCGTATACAACATAGGAGTCAACCCCCCGCTTCCCGTTATACGGAACATAGAGACGAGAGCCCCCCTGCTTCCCGTTATACGGAACATAGAGACGAGCCGACCCCCTGGTGCCCGTTATCCGAAAAAGAGAGACGAGCGAACCCCTGCTGCCCGTTATACGGAACATAGAGACGAGCGACCCCCTGCTTCCCATTATACGGAACATAGAGACGAGCGCCTCCCTGCTTCCCGTTATATGGAACATAGAGATGAGCGACCCCCTGCTTCCCCTTATACGGAACATAGAGAAGAGCAAATGATGAATCAGGTGTGCACGCTGAACTCCCACGTGATAGCTGAAGCAAGCATACCGTAGACTCCCGTGGTAAAAAATGAGCAACTTTATCATATCCAAAGAGTTAAAACAGCACAAAGAGCATGTATTAACTGCCTATGAACATGCTCTTTGTGCTGTTTTAACTCTTTGGATATGATAAAGTTGCTCACTTTTTACCGCGGGAGTCTACGGTATGCTTGCTTCAGCTACCACGTGGGAGTTCAGCGGGCACACCTGATTCTTCATTTGTTTGTCTGCCGCCCAGCCAGTGGAGCTCTCTGTGGGACTGACATGAGTTTGAAGACAGACGGCTTTCACATACCAACGCAAGACTGGTGAGTGACCTGAATTATCTTGTGTATATTGCTTGTAAGAGATAAGAGCCCCCTGCTTCTCATTATACGGAACATAGAGATGAGCGCCCGCCTGCTTCCCGTTATACGGAACATAGAGATGAGCGCCCCCCCTGCTCCCTGTTATATGGAACATAAAGATGAGTGCCCACTGCTTCCTATTATATGGAACATAGAGACGATCGCCCTGTTCCGTTATAAGGAACATAGAGATGAGCGCCCCTGCTTCACGTTATACGGAACATAGAGATGAGCGCCCCCCTGCTTCCTGTTATACGGAACATAGAGATGAGCGCCCCCTGCTTCCGTTATAGGAACATAGAGATGAGCGCCCCCTGCTTCCGTTATAGGAACATAGAGATGAGCGCCCCTGCTTCCCGTTATACGGAAATAGAGATGAGCACCCCCTGCTTCCCGTTATACGGAACATAGAGATGAGCGCCCCCTGCTTCCCGCTATACGGAACATAGAGATGAGCGCCCCCTGCTTCCCCTTATACGGAACATAGAGATGAGCGCCCCCTGCTTCCCGTTATACGGAACATAGAGACGAGCGCCCCCCTGCTTCCCGTTATACGGAACATAGAGACGAGCGACCCCCTGCTTCCCGTTATACGGAACATAGAGACGAGCGCCCCCTGCTGCCCGTTATACGGAACATAGCGACGAGCGCCCCTGCTTCCCGTTATACGGAACATAGAGACGAGCGCCCCTGCTTCCCGTTATACGGAACTAGAGACGAGCGCCCCCTGCTTCCCGTTTATAGGAACATAGAGACGAGCGCCCCTGCTTCCCGTTATGCGGAACATAGAGATGAGCGCCCCCCTGCTTCCTGTTATACGGAACATGAGATGAGCGACCCCTGCTTCCCGTTATACAGAACATAGAGATGAGCGCCCCCTGCTTCCCGTTATACGGAACATAGAGATGAGCGCCCCCCTGCTTCACGTTATACGGAACATAGAGATGAGCGCCCCCTGCTTCCCGTTATACGGAACATAGAGATGAGCGCCCCCCTGCTTCCCGTTATACGGAACATAGAGATGAGCGCCCCCGGCTTCCCCGTAAACGGAACAAAGAGATGCGCGCCCCCGGCGTCTCGTGATACGGAACATAGAGACGAGCGCCCCCTGCTTCCGTTATACGGAACATAGAGATGAGCGCCCCCAGCTTCCCGTTATTCGGAACATAGAGACGAGCGCCCCCCTGCTTCCCCTTATACGGAACATAGAGATGAGCGCCCCTGCTTCCCGTTATACGGAACTAGAGACGAGCGCCCCCTGCTTCCCGTTATACGGAACATAGAGACGAGCGCCCCCCCTGCTTCCCGTTATACGGAACATAGAGACGAGCGCCCCCCTGCTTCCCGTTATACGGAACATAGAGACGAGCGCCCCCTGCTTCCGTTATCGAACATAGAGACGAGCGCCCCCCTGCTTCCCGTTATACGGAACATAGAGCCGAGCGCCCCCTGCTTCCCGTTATACGGAACATAGAGACGAGCGCCCCCTGCTTCCCGTTATGCGGAACATAGAGATGAGCGCCCCCCTGCTTCCTGTTATACGGAACATAGAGATGAGCGCCCCCTGCTTCCCGTTATACGGAACATAGAGATGAGCGCCCCCTGCTTCCCGTTATACGGAACATAGAGACGACCGCGACCCCCTGCTTCCGTTTGGAACATGAATGTTGCGCCCCACCTGCTTCCCGTTATACGGAACATAAGAGATGAGGCCCTGCTTCCCGTTATACGACTTAGAGATGAGGCCCCCTGCTTCCATTATACGGAACATAGAGATGAGCGCCCCCTGCTTCCCGTTATACGGAACATAGAGATGAGCGCCCCCTGCTTCCCCTTATACGGAACATAGAGATGAGCGACCCCCTGCTTCCCATTATACGGAACATAGAGATGAGCGCCCCCTGCTTCCCGTTATACGGAACATAGAGATGAGCGACCCCCTGCTTCCCGTTATACGGAACATAGAGACGAGCGCCCCCTGCTTCCCGTTATACGAACATAGAGACGAGCGACCCCTGCTTCCCGTTATACAGAACATAGAGATGAGCGCCCCCTGCTTCCCGTTATACGGAACATAGAGATGAGCACCCCCCCTGCTTCCCTTATACGAACATAGAGATGAAGGCCATAAAGATGTTCGCATTAAAAAGACTGGACCACATAGCATAGCAACCCCGCTTCCCCTTATCGGAAATGAGCATGCAGCAACCCCCTGCCCTCCCATATACACATAGGTGAGCCCCCGCCCCTTATTCACCCAATACAGGAGGCTGTAGCCCTCCCTTGTTAGCATGTACGATGATAACATAATATCAAAAAGGTTCTATTAACCCCTTCAAACCCCTGGACGTATGCATACGTCCTGAGGATCGCACGAACTCTAAAGCAGAGTTCGCGCGATCGGCGCGGGGTGTCAGCTGTATATTACAGCTGACATCCCGCTGCGTCGACCCCGACCTGCGATCACTCCGGGGGGAGGGGGGGTGTTAAACGGTTAACCTCTTAATTCTCGCGACCATCGGGTCGCAATAACTAAGACAGACGCAGGAGGAGATCGCTCCTCATGCGTCTCTGTCGGCGACAGCAGGGCACGGCTGCTGTGTGCTGACAGACCGCACGGAGGGCATAGAATGCCTTCCAGGGTGTCTGTGACGTCACGATGCTGGGCCGTGCCCTGTGGGCATGGCCCGACAGTGTGACTGATAGTTGACATATGAACCAGTCCTCAGCCACAAGCTATGTATTGAGTCCTATTGAATGAGAGATCTTCAGATCACTCATTCAAATCCCCTATGGGGAAAAGTAAAAAAAAAAATGTGAAAAAGTAAAAAAAAGTGAAAAACAAGTAAAACACAAACACGAAAAATAAAATAAAAAACACGTACACCGCCCTTTTCCCCTTTACAAACGCCAATCGCCCCAAAAAAGATCAAAAATAAAGTACCCATATTTGATATCGCCGCGTGCGTAACGACCTGCCCTATAAATCTGTCATGTTAGTTTACCCGTACAGTGAACACCGTAAAAAAAAACAAAAAAAACAAAACAATCACAGAATTAAGATTTTTGTTCATCCTGCAGCACATAAAAGGGTATAAAAGTGATCAAAAACGCCTATAAACGCCAACGTTGTACCAATTAAAACATCAGTTCATCCTGCAAAAAAAAAGTCCTTACACAGCTCTGTATACGGAAAAATAAAAAGTTATGGCTCTCAGAAGACAGCGATGTATAAATATTCTTTTACACACTATAAAAAAAAAAGTGTTTTTAAAGTGCTTCAACATAAAAAAAAACTATATAAATTGGGTATCGCTGTAATCGTATCGACCCACAGAGTAAAGCTAACTTATTACGGATACTGCACAGTGAGCGCTGTTAAAAATAAAAAACCCTATTAGGATTACAGTATTTTCTTCACTCTGCCTTCCAAAATACGGATTTAAAACTGCAAAAAGTCTTGTCCCCCCAAAAAAAACGGCATCTCATCCCGCAAAAAACAAGCCTGTACACAGCTCCATACACAGACAAATAAGAAACTTATGGCTCTCAGACTATGGCGATGCAAAAACGTGTTTTCCTGTTTGAATAAAAGTGTTTTTATTGTATAAAAGCAGTAAAAAATAAAAAAATATACAAATTTGGTATTGCTGTAATCGTACCGACCTGCTGAGTAAAGCTAGCATGTCATATCTAACACAGTGACCGCTAGAAAAAATAAAAATAAAAAACACTACTAGGATTGCTGTATTTTGTTCAAAACGCCTGACAAAAACCTTAATAAACAGTGAACAGTGTTGTATGCACCCCATAATGGTACCAATAAAAGCATCAATTCACCCCGCAAAAAACAAGGCCCTACATAGCTCTGCACACAGCAAAATATAAAAGTTATGACTGTCAGAATAGGACAACATAAAAACGCAATTTTTATAGACCTATTTCTGTTGTGTAAAAGTAATAAAACATAAACTATATAAAATTTATACCATTGCAATTGTACCGACCCCCATAGTAAAGTTATCCCGTCATTTACACTGCACGGCGAATGCTGTAAAATTGAAGCCCAAAAAACAATGGTGGAATTGCGTTTTTCCCCCTCCATTTTCATGGCCCAATGCTAAAATAAACGATGGAACACCTGTGCACTCAAAATGCACAGTACACCCCTACATGAGATCCCTCAAGGGTGTTGAATCTAAAATGGGGCGACTTCTGGAAGATTTCACCTGTTCTGGTTCTTTGGTGGCTTTGCAAATGCGACATGGCCCCATCAAAATCTGCGTTCCAAAAGCCAAATAGTGCTCCCTCCCTTATACGCCCGCCATGTGCCCAAACAGTATTTTACACCCACATGTAAGGTATTGCCGAACTTGGAAGAAATTGCTTAACTAATTGGGGTTCTTTTTTCCAGAATTTCTTGTACATATGAAACATTTTAAGCTAAAATTACAGATTATTGTAAAAAAAATTTTTTTTCATTTTCACAGCCTAATGCTAAAAAAAAATTGTGAATCACCTGTGGGGTCGATATACTCACTACACACCTGTATATATACCTTAAGGGGTGTAGTTTCCTATATGGGGTCTTTTTAGGGGTGTTTATTAAGTTTTAGCACCTTAGGGTCTCCTCAAACCCAAAATGGCGCCTAAATAAAATTTGCATTGAAAATGAGATCCCAGAGTCCTGTAGGTGCTCCTCCTACTCTGGGGCTTATGGTTGAGCCAAATAATGCACTAGGACCACATATGGGATATTTCTAAAAATGGCAGACCTGGGGGAAATATTACATTGCATTAACCTAGTCACATTTACCGTATTCCAGTGAATAATGGATAAATATTGAAAATCTGCAAAAATAGTGAAAGTTTGAAATTTCACATCCACTTTGCTTTAATTTCTGTGAAATACCTAATGGGTTAATAAACTTCCTAAACACTGTTGTAAATACTTTAAGGGGTCTAGTTTCTTAGAAGGTTTCATTTATGGGGGTATCTAACATATAAGCCCCTCAAAGCCACGTCAGAACTGGAATGGTCCCTAAAAAAATGTATATTGCAAATTTTCGTGAAAATATGAGAAATTACTACTAAATTTCTAAGCCCTCTAATGTCATAAAAAAAGGACATTTAAAAAATGATGCCAACCTATAGTGGACATATGGTAGATGCTAGTTATAAACTATTTTGTGGTGAATAATTATCTGTCTTGCACGCAGAAATGTTTGAACTTTCAAAATCACAGATTTTTCACATTTTTCATGAAATTTTGATATTTTTCACAAAAAAACAAGGATTGTATGGATAACATTTTCTTACTAACTTAAAGCACAATGTGTCACGAGAAAATGTCTGAATCACATGGATAGGTAAAAGTGTCAAAAATAGGGCTGTGTCAGAAAGGCCAAAACTGGCTGGGTCCTTAAGGGGTTAAACACGAGTGAGAGTGGGGGCTTCTAAGGCCCCGTAGCTGTGTGCTGTGAGTTTTCTACAAGTGAGAACAGCCAGCTGGGTTGTGTGTCTGTGTATCTAATCTATCTCCCCCCATGATGGTCGAATCACATAATATGACCCTTTCAGCTATAACAGATAGTTATAGTGTGTGATGTAAGGTTAGAATACAAAAAATTCCCATACCAGCTAAAACCTGGAATCAAACCAGGGACCTTTAGAACTTCAGTCTAGCGTTCTCCCCACTGAGCTATTTCAGCATAGACTGTACATGGCGATTCCGTGTTTATAGGGCAGG
Source organism: Phyllomedusa bahiana (assembly GCA_025379985.1). Lineage (NCBI taxonomy): Eukaryota > Metazoa > Chordata > Amphibia > Anura > Hylidae > Phyllomedusa > Phyllomedusa bahiana. The sequence goes on along the minus strand of JAODAL010008399.1, from coordinate 77,318 downwards.
ACAAGCCTAGATAGGTCTTAATGACATGTGTGTTAATACATACTTGCACATCTGTACCTCCCAATCCCCCCACAGGAATAGAAATTCAGACCACTCAGTATAGAAAGTTCAAAAAAGCTTTATTGAACAAATATACTTTTATTTTAATTTACCCCAGATTTCTGCTTCACAGAGCGTAACATTTTAATGAATATAAATGCGATAGCATTCAGATATAAATACAGAGACAACATGGCTAAATTAATGTACAGGTAAAAAAGACATATTTTACAAAGTTAACCACGCAGACTGCAATATTGGAGGAGCCCTTTTTTTGGGGAAGTAAACTCCCCTGTGACACACTAGGTGATGCAACAGTAATAGGTAGAATCATGCGTTTAGGGGTGACCCCTACATTGGGGGAATTCAGCGTCATTTTTAACCCGTCCAGAATCTCTGTTGTAGATTAACTCCCCACAACTGTAGAAGGTATATTTAATTCGGCCATGGCCTACATAAATGTATTCCATCCGGGAGGAATTTTGTTTTTGAGCAGACCATGGCTTTGAGTCGTGCTTCTAACCAAATCCATCATATTAGACCCCAGAACAACATTTCCCCTATAAATAAATTCGCCTTTATCATTCCACATTGTAATCTCACTGTTCTTGACCAGTCTGTTTAGCAAAAGTTCAGCATTTTTCTTAAAACGTGGATTGACATGACTTACAATATCCAGGAGGATGTCGCTTATATCAGATGATGTATCTGACACTTGCTGATGACCAGGATTAGGCGCTGTAACAAGATTTAAAGTCGCGAGATCTTTTGTGTCCTGTTTAGCAAGTATCAAGTATCTCTGTAGAATTTATATTTTTTTATTTTTACATCATCAGCCACATCGCTACGATATAAAATGTCTCTAATCTCACCGTCGAGACGCTGCATCACACTCTGGCATATGTTAATTGTAGGTGTAGCAACCGCACTTATCTTATTGAGCTCGTGTTTAGGAACCAAGTACATTTTCTCAGCGTGCTCCATTACTTGTTAAAAAGTAGGCTCGTTATTAACGGTATTGCAAAACCCAACAGCAGCCCTATGAACCTGCTGCGCTGATGCACTAAGCGCTTCTTTTTCTTTATGGGTTGAGCTTTATCCCTCAGAGTCTTTATAGCTTTACACCACTACTTTAATATTTTTTTCTGTCACTCTTTTAGGGGTATTTGGCCTTTTAAGATGTTTAAGGCTATTTCCCCTATGGCGGCTATTAAATCATTACTTGCCGTGCGCAAAATAGATTTTCTGACTGAATGACTGGCCTTCACCAGCGTTTTTAAGCGAGCCCAATTGTGCCGAAACCTCTCCAACATCTTGTCGTTACTATGTACAGGTGCCTGAATGTATAGGGTATTGTAAAGTTCAGTTTTCAAACTATTTTTCTTTAGGACGTACACAGCAAGTAAAGCAGGGGGAAAAACCCTGATCTTAAATGAAGATGCTGAGGGTTATTAGCTTTTAAATCTACTAATAAATGTCCAGAAGGTTCGTGCGTGGCATCCTCAAAAGCTTCCAAAAAGAAGCGTGTTTTCCCGGGGTACATCAGTCTCGCTAATGTTAGGATTTGCAACTTATCACAGGGGTTATAAAAGAGAACCATGTTCTTGGTATTTAAATTTATCGTTCTGCTCTTTATACCCTAACAGAATATATTTTGCACCAGCTACAATATACTAAGATTTCTGTGGTGAACATACTTGGTAAATGCCTTTTCTATCCCACAATTGCCACTGGCGCTCTCCATAAGGTCATCAACAATTGTCAAATTTACCTCATCAGGCGGAAATAACTCATCATCTATAAAAGTATGCAGCAGACCTTCGATAAATCTGATGCTGGGGAAAGAATGAGACAGCTCATCATATAATTTTTGCCAACATGCATAAAACCAAACAATTAGTGATGAGCGATTACGTTGACTATCGTCATCTTGTCGATAGTCGATATCTGCAATTATCAATAAGATTTCCGATAGTCGATAATAAATTATCGCCGATCACCATTAAAGTCTATGGGAGAGCAACAACACCTTCATTCTTACACCCAAACAGGGCTGGAGAAGCTGGAATTAAAATCCACAACAGTCAAATGGATATCTGCTACATCTTAGGCAACTTAGGTTATAAAAGCCACAGACAAAAAGTCACAGACCATTCACTATCCCGTCTGTACCACACATGACCCTTAACCTCATCCCACAAATTAAAGTGCCAAAGCAGTTGATTGAACCACAGTACTGAACTGACATTGACTATCCTGTCCTGGAACTCGCATGACCCTTAACCTTCTGACCCACAATTAAAAAGTGCCGAAAAAGGAGTCTTCGACCACCATTTTAGTTAAAGCATGACATGACTATACCTTCCGGACCACAGTATGACCTTAACCTTTCTGACCCCAGATAAAAGTGCTGGAAAAAGGATCTTTCGACCACCATTAGTTCACTGGACATAGACTCCCTTCCTACCACAGCATGAGCCCCAAACCTGCATGACCCCAGATTAAAAAGTGCCGGAAAAAGGAGTCTTTCAACCACCATTTTAGTTTCACTGGACATTGACTATACCTGTCCTGGGCCACAGCATGAGCCCCAAACCTGTTTGACCCACAGATCACAAAGTGGCACTATGCTATTTTGTACAGTGACTGTCATTTAGTATATTTTTTGGTAACTGACATTTGTTTACAGAATTTATTTAGGGAAGTTTTATTTATAGTTTTACATTATTATCATTTTGCTTTTTTTTCAAGTGCGATAACATACAACATACACCCCTCCCTGCAGTTTTTAAAGGTATTTTTTTCCATGTGTAAATGTGTTAATTCGTCCGCACACCCCATAAGTAATAAAAATGTCCTAATCATCCCCAAAACACTTAGTTGAGAAGACATTTGCCCTCCTGGCTTCTGAGAGTGATTCAGCCAATCAATTCAATGGTTTCATTTTTCCTCCAAATCCTTCTTCAGTGATTAGGGACAGACACCCCTGGAGATCAAATGATGCGACCCCATAGTAACAGCAGCCCCAGAAAATTTTAAGCCTCAAATTGTGCAATTTGTGTCCAGCCTGGAGCCCTTTTTGACACTACTTAACCTCACAGAAATCAACTTTTTCAAAATCTGATTTTTTTAAAGAAATTTGAAGCTCTCCTGATTGCCCCTAATGGTGAGACCCAGTGCTGCCGTCATCCATCTGTTAACACGCATGTTCAGCTGCCAGGGCCAGACTTACAGTGGGTGTGGTGAGAGCCCAGGCTGGCGTCCGTCATCTATTAACACGGTAAAAAATGCCCTTCTGACATAGCAACGAAAACAGTCGTGCTGAAGCAGAGTGCGGAAGGGAAGTGTGAGGTAAGACCTCCAGCCTTCCTCAGTTACACAGTCAAGACCGGGTAGCGCTTGCCCCTCCGTTATGAGTGCGGACCAATTGAGCTTCACTTGGAAATACTGCTGGTTAACGCTCTGTTCCACCCAGGTGCCCTTTTTCTTGGCATTCTTTTTCTCATTTTACTCAACATGCTGGAGGAAATGTTCTCTGTCCGTGCTCCATACTGCATGTCCTCTGAATAACCTACATCTGGTCAAGTTTTCCTGTACCTCCCTTGTACAATTCAGAGGAATTTTTTTACCAGCTATTTTGTACATGCAAGTTTTTTAGTAGTTTAAATCTAGAAAACACATTTTTAAAATAGGATGGAATCCCACCATGTCTTTGTTTCTCTCTTTTAATTGTATTAAATGGGTTGTCTCACTACAGTGATTGCAAGCTATGTTAAAGATCTTGCAAAAACAAGTCATTTTGCAATATGTGTCCATTAACAGTGTCCTACCTATTCCTGTTTCTGACAGCACCATCACCCTTGAGCCACTCTTGACAATTGTGAAGAACAAATGTCTGTTAGAAACAAATTTTTTTTATAATAGGACATGTCGTATTGCTGCATTTCTTTTAAATGTCTTTATTAAGCAACACAAAGTATGATAATTTCACAATTTATGAAATACATTACACAAACTATTATTAGTAAGAACAATGAGTTTTATATTACAGCATGTATACTCTGTGTTATTTATTTTCCATTACGTATACATATAACATACAAAAAAAAAATCAAAATTGCAACAAAATTTGTCTGAGCCTTCATTGTACGATCTTTCGTCTTGTTCAGAAGATCAAGATAGCGTTTCTTTGAAGGATTAATATCGCGAAGTAAACCATCTATTTTGTATATAGCGCTCAAGTATAGTTGACTAAGATGTCCTCACTATCCCTGAAGTTAAGCCTATCAATATTGGCTCCATTTGTAGCTTTAGGCGTTCTAAACAATAAACAGGAATTCCAGGAGCATGGAAACAATATGTGGCGATAGGCTCAGATAAAACACAAACATATATCAACAGGTGCCCTACTCTCCAGGCCCACCCCCCATCCTTTGTTTTGACAGTATGATCATTTTATGTGACTCCCCGCGTCCGGCCCTTGTATCCCGTCACATTTTACAGGGCTGGATCCCTGGTCATTAAACAATAATTTAGGTGCTAGATCAAGAGTTCTCGTCCTCTGGGTGCATCAGATCACTAGATCCCCTAGATCGGAACCTCACCTAGTAATACCTGTTCTTGGAACCAAGTGGTAAAGCTAAAGCATTCTTTAATGGCCTCTCGTATTCTCTGCGGAAGTAGAGGGATAAAACTGCCCCAGACTTGAAAGAATTTTTTTAGCATGAGTCTCCTTCTTACCCGAGGGCTCCACCCAATCCATGTTCAGCATGTAAGACAGTTTGTCTAAGAACATCCGGAAAGGGGGGCGGGGACTCGTGTATCCACGTGTTTAAAATAGTTTTAATGCCTGCCGCAGAAATCATATATAATAATTTTCTGCTTCCCGGTTCACATGGGGTTATCTGGACATCTATGTGACCAAAGATTGCCCATAGAGGGTTATTCGGGACATAATTGGTCAAATGTGTTCTCGTGAATGTCATCACCCGTTCCCAGAAGTCCTGAATCACCGGTCAACTCCACAGGCAGTGAAAAATATCGGCTTCTTGAACACCACATCGGAAGCATCGGCTGCTTTCGAAAACTCCCATGCGATGTCCCCTGACTGGGGTAATGTAGGCCCTGTGATATAGTTGAAGGGACATCTCCCAGTATCTACTAGCAGCTAGGAATTTACGGCTATTGTAGCCAACAGCTGCAAGTAAAGATGGACCTCCAGACTGGGTATCATTCGCTACCCATTTTGCTAAGGTGCCATAGTTGATTCCGATAAATGAGTGGATGGTGTATGTAAAGCTCTATAGTAGTGAGTGGTCAACCCCATTCTCTATAGTTCTTTTGAACAGATGTTTTAGCTATGAGATGAATTCCTATTCCTCTGTGTGAAGTGTGGAGTCAGTGGTCAGGACTAGTTACGGGCGCAAATATTGGGAAGGAGACTCTGGCTTCAGGGAATTTGGCTCTCAGTTCCTCCAATTGTAGGATGCTATGTGTTTTTGCTTCCAGTAAGTCATAAACCGACATGATTCCACCTTTTTCCCATCAGTAGAAGTCTCTATGCGGGGTTCACCTTTGGATAATCTGGGTTTCCTATCAATGTACGAAGCATAGAGGCGTGGGGTGTCACTCAACAGAGCCTCCTCATTTTTTGCCTACCCCCGCCACGTTGAGTATACGAGTGGGTTTGCTCTAATCAGTTCTGGGGAGTTTGAATGTAGGGAAGATGTATTAAATTTTATAGCAAGATCTTTCCTAAAAATGATTGCTCCGCGTTAGTATCTGTATAAACTGATGTGTGGGTCTAACCAGTCCGCTGCCATAGGATCAGCTGCCACACTTTTATGCCCGAGAATATTTGGGTAGATGATGCCTCCATTGTTCTTGGGTGCTGGCAAATTCACCAACGGAATTCATTGGTCTTTTACCCCGCCAGATAAATCGACAGATGAGCGCATTCATGCGCAATTCATCCTTACGGTCTGACATGAGCGGAAGGGAATGCAGGAGGTACAGTAACTTGGGGATTTTACCAGTTTGATAAGGTTTCACCGACCCACATATGACAAATGGTAATTGCCTCACTCACTGTGCCAATCTCGATTTCCAACGAGGTGTTATATGGTGTGATATTGTCTTTGTAGGCTGGCCGGGAGCGCCTCGATATTGATACTCCAAGTAGGGTAACTTAGTTAGGTAGTACAACAATTAAATGGATTGATAGGCTTCCCATCGTGGGTTTTGGTGGACCGTTAAGTATCATGTAGAGAGTGTTTTTCCATATTAGACATGGTAACCCCGGAAAGGGAACCCATTCCTGCAATCCTCGCAGCACTCCTGCAGGTCTTGCGGCTGTGGATCTTTCAGAATTATCATGCACATCAATCCGCCAAATTGTTCACTAGTCCAAAATCGGGGAAATCTGGCCTGTATTCCCATCAGTGCGAGTTAGGCTTTGATGATGAATTTAACAGCGGGTCAAGTGTGCGAGAGCAAAGAGCAAAATGGGGACATGGATCTAACCTTGCCTAGGCCGGCTCTGCTGGAACATATGCTATGGGAGGGTACTAATCCTATTAAACAAAAAGTGGTAGACGAGCTTCTTGAGTGTAGGAGATGATAATTTCGGAAGGATCAGGGCCAAAATTCTTGTAACAGGGTAAGCAGACAGGGCCACGAGACCTTGTTCATTGCGTTTTCTGCATCCAGGCTTAAAAGCATCAAGGATGTCCGGTAGAATGGTCCAGAGGCCCCTCACGTCGCCCCCACCACCGTCCGAATATTCTTAACGCTTGGCGTCCCTGCACGATGCTCCTGACTGAGCAGGATGGGAAATATCAGGGGAGGAACGTCTGAAGGCGTGCTGTCGCCAAATCTTTAGATCAAGAAACTGTGTAGAGTTATTGAGTGAGCTTTATTGGGCGGTAGTTTTTGACAAGTGTGATCACTTACCGGTTTTGGGAGCAGGATCGTACATGATTCTGGAATAAGTCCAATGCCTTTGATCCCGGTTAATTGCATTATTTAGAGCTAGTCAGTGTTGGCCGTCACTTCAATGATATAGGAGTTTATAAATTTCATACTATAACCGTCCGGTGCCAGGTGATTTCTTATTGGAGAGGGATTTTATGGCCTGCATTCACTACCTCTCCTCGAGATTGGGGCTATCCTAACAAAGGCCTAGTAAGCTCATGGGAGGTTGCTGGCCTCCAAGGAATGAATTTATCTTATCCTTTCAGTGGGTGGCGCTATTTAATGTATTCCTCGGGAATATATGTCGTACAAAAACATTGTATATCTCATCCTGGTGCGTGCTTCGGACTCTGCACAGGGGTTGGATCCTTCAGTACTATTACCGGTTTACGGTATGGTGGGACCTATACAATTGCGCCAGCATTCGGAACAATCTCGATTCGCCCCCTAAGTATCTATTTCTGGTTATGCTTAGCCTGATTGAACATAAGCATCTTTTGACTGCTTTGGCTTCTTTGTAATGTGTTTCTGTGGCCTCGAGGGGTTTGGGTCGCCAATTTCTTTGTGCTGATAGCAGTGTGGTCTGCAACTTTTCAAATTTGGTTTGTGTCTCCCTGTCCTAACCCGCAACATAATTAATGATTATGGCCCTCATTACGCTTTTGCCGCAGCCAGAACAAAGGGGAACATCTCCTATATTACGTAGGAGTATCATCACATAAATTGGTCCAATTGAAGTCCTCAGTTTGTAGCAAATAACCCGGGAATTCGCCAAAATCTGCTTTTGTCATGTGATTGTTGGGCGCGTAGTATCAGCAACGTGATTGGGGCATGTGATTGGATGGATAGCTATGGTGTGGGATTGTGAATCCAGGACCTCTCCACAGCCCTAGGGAATAGAAAGTAGTTTTCTCTTGTAACTTTTATGTTACGCGGAATAATATGAGAAACGCCTTTGCTCCCTGCTTCTAGGGGGCGGGGATGTTGTGCGCCAAGGATCACAAAGCGCGTTTTTCGTCTGCCAGGCTAAATATGTCCCTAGCAGTTGGGTGATAGCGTCGATTTTATTGGGATTGGTCTAGAGTAGACATGAGTTGCATTAAATCTTCCCTCCCAAGATAACCTTGTGTCTGCCCTGGAATGCAAGGAGGGAGTATTTAACTTGGCAAAAAAGTTTTGTGTTAGCTAATTTTAGGGGGCATATACATTTTACCAATGTGTATGAGATTTCCTTGCAGCAGTATTTTTAGCAAAAGGTAGCTGCCTCCGTCTCTTTTACCTCTTACTCTTTCGATTAGTCCTGTCCCTTTTGGAAATATAATGGCCACTCTCTCGAGTTTGGAAGAGTAATTGGCTATGTGGCAGGACTCAGCATGGACCTCGTAGACCACTATGTGTCCTTTCTCCATGTGGTTTCTTGCAGAAAGATGGATGTCAGGCTTTGAATTCGTTTTAGATGTAAGCTGTACCTTCTTTCTTTTATTAGGAGTATTGAGGTACTGCCAGCTTCCAAGTAATCAGCCTAATTTGGTTCCCTCTTTGGAAGAGTACCATTCCACTAGCTCACCGTCTTGTTACACCACCCGGTCAGCCCTTGTATGATGTGGTTTTCCTTTAGTACCGGTTCTCCCATTCGTCCCAGCGAGCGTGGGGGTTACACCCTTCCTGTTCCATTGATGTCAGGGATAGGGAGCCACGCGACCTTTTACACTCTCATCCCTTTCTTTAGGGCTGACCCCGAGAAGCAGAGAGCCAAAAAATATCAGCAACCAATAACAAAGAAATAACAACATATCATTTGGGACCAGAGTTCGGTCGTGGAACACGACTTAACATCAGTTTTGAAGTTTAACAGCTGCCATCGCTGAGCATAACGAAGGCAAGGATCGCTTGAATCCAAAAGTTTCCTTTGTCTCCCTATGCAGTGATAACTTCCTGGTAAACCCTTCCTCTACAACGTGAAAATTGGGTCTAGCTTGAGCGGGGTCCCAAAAAACATCTGCCTGCCTCCAACCTGCAACTTGAGCTTTGTGGGGTACATGAGCTGAAGCGTCATGGTGTGCTCGTGGAGATCCTTGCAACCGGGGTAACAGCTTTCTTTTTTGGGCTACATGGAGAGAATCCTGGAACATCAAAATTTTAGTGCCCTCGACATTAAGATTGTCGCGCCGCCTGTAAGCCATCTACAGAACTGCTACTTAATTGCCAACTGAGGTATTTGCTATCACTGGGCCGCAGTTCTTGTATTCCTCTCCCCTTCTGAACTCGTGGTCCCAACCTGTGAAGCCCTTGCAATGACATTTTGTCTGTGGGAAAACAGTCAATATCGCTAAGGCTTGAGGAAGTGATCTGTAAGGAAGGTAATTAAGGAGTCACCGGTGTTGGACCTCATAGGGTCCCCACAAAAGTGGTCAGGTTGTTCTCTGCTTACGATTTTCCAGATCTTGATCCGGTCTGCTTAATATCGCTCAGTTTCCCTGTCTTGTGCTAGAGATTGTTCACAGTAGTAGATGGTAGTGCCTTACAAGATGTCACTTGTTTCTAGCTCCACTATTTTCTGCGTGTTAGCTGTTACATTGTTAAGCAGAGTTAATCGTAGTGGTAGAACCTCAAACGTTTATCCATCCATGGGCTCATCATTTTGTTAAACTCTGGGCGATGGCGGCAAGGTGTTAACGGTTCATTGACCCTTGTGGGGGGTCCTGGAAAGGACTAGATTGAGGACGTCTGGGTGGGGTGGTGGGGTAGTGGCGTCTTTGCCAAAGGATGTTGGTCCGTAGGAGAGCTGGGCCCCCGAGTACCACACTCCGGGGTGGGTACCTGGAGCCATGTTTAAGGCCCTATTTTTAGGAGTTTTAGGGGCTCCTTGTATATGCACTTGACGCCCTGGGTAGCTTTCAGAGGTGCGTTACTGTGGGTAAGGATGTTTAGTTGACGTGTGCTTCCTTTTGATTGGCCTTTGGATAGATATTTGTTCATCCCATCCTGTTACGCGAGGGATGAAAGGAGGGGGGAGGTGTTGCGTTGATAGTGAGTTTCGGGGAGACACAGGGTGTGCGTCTAAAAATACGATATCGAATAAAGTTGTAGACCCCCGTATCCTCTGTTAAATGTGCACTATACAGTGCTGTGGGTTGCACAGCACCTAGCTAGAAAAAATTTAAATTTGTTACATCCAAGTCTGGCAGCTCATATACACTTCCTCAGCAAAGCTCCAAGCCTATTCAGCCAGTCACAAGCCTCTGGCACCCACTGGTGGTCAAAGCTCGCTAGTGCTTTCCCTTGAGCACTTATAAGAGAAGTCCTAGCCCTTACACAATTAGTGTTGAGCGATTGCGTTGGCTATCGAGACGATCGGGTCGTAGTCGGCCGCTTATCGATAAGGTTTTCGTTAGTGAGCAACTCGATTACTGCGCCGTTGACCATTAAAGTCATGGGAGAGCAACAACACCTTATTATTACACCCAAAAAGGCTGGAGAACTGAAATTAACATCCCAACAGCAAATGGTACTGCTACATTTAGGGAACACATTAGGTTTAAAAGCACAGAAAAAAAGTCAAGACATTTACTATCCCGTCTTGTCCCACCCCTGCCCTTAAAACCTGCGGGACCCCAAAAATTAAAAGTGCCGAAGGCAGTATGATTTGAACCATCATTTTACTGAACGGGAAACATTGAATTCCTGCCCTGGGCCACAGCATGAGCCCCAACCCATGCCCCCCAAATTTTTAAAAAAAGTCCGAAAAAAGGGGAGTTTTAAACCCACCATTTTATTAACGGACATTGACTATACCTGCCCGGGGCCCACAGCATGACCCCAAACCTGCTGACCCCCACATTTAAAAAGTCCCGGAAAAAGGATCTTTCAACCACCATTTTAGTTGAATGGACATTGACTATCCCTGCCCTGGGCCACAGCATGACCCCCCAAACCTGCATGGACCCCCCATTTAAAAAAAAGTGGGGAAAAAAAAAAAGGAGTCTTTCAACCACCATTTTAGTTGAATGGACATTGACTATCCCCTTTTTTCCGGGGCCAAGCAGGGCCCAAAACCTGCATGACCCCCACTTTTAAAAAGTCCCGGGAAAAAAAGGAGTCTTTCAACCACCATTTGTTGAACGGACATTGATATCTGTCGGGCCACAGCATGACCCAGGGCCGGAGTTACGTGGGTGGGGTGAAAGCCCAGGCTGGGCCCGTCATCTATTAACACGCGGTTTAAAAATGCCCTGATGACCGCAATGTCGTGTTAAGCAGATTTTTGCGGAAGGGGAAATTTGAAAAATCAGCCTTCCCTGTACACGTCAATACCTGGGTACCCTTTGCCCCTCCTTATGAGTGGGCCAATTGGCTTCATTTGGGAAAATTGGGGTTAACGCTCCTTTACCCCGGGGGCCCTTTTTTTTGGGCATTATTTTTCTCTTTTTACTCAACGTGCTGGGGGAAGGGTTCTGAAATTTTGTTCTTGTCCGTGCTCATACCCATGCCCTTTTGGAAAAAAACATCTGGTCAATTTTCCTTACTTCCCTTGTAAAATTCAGGGGAATTTTTTTAACAGTTTTTTTGTCATGCAAGTTTTTTTTAGTATTTTAAATTCTAGAAAACACATTTTTAAAATAGGAGGGGAATCCCACCATGTTTTTGTTTCTCTTTTTTTCATTGTTTTAAAAATGGGTGTCTCAATAGGGGGGGATTGATAGCTTTGTTAAAGATCTTGAAAAACAAGGGCATTTTGCAATAGTGCCTTAACAGGTCCTACCTATTCCCCTTTTGACAGCACCATAAACCCCTTTAGCCACTCTTGACAATTGTGAAAACAAAAAGTTGTTTTGAAACAAAAATTTTTTTTAGAATAGGACCCGTAGTAACTGATGTCACGCAAAATGCCCCCCCAAAAATTCAAAACATGCCCTTTGGGCCCCTTGGTCAATTGTGAAGAGCAAATTTGTTAGAAAAACATTTTTTAGAAATAGGGCCCGTAGTTAGTGCTGTCACAGCAAAATGCCCCCCAAAAATTTTAAAATTTACCCTTGAGCCACTTTGGTAATTGTAAGAGAAATGTCTGTTAGAAACAAAATTTTTTTTTTTTAATAGGGGGCTGTAGTATTGTGCAAATTTTAAAGCAGCATGACCCAAAAAAATAAAAAATGACTTCTCGCCACTATTAAAATTGTGAGGGAAATTGCCACTTAGAAATCAATTTTTGTTCAAAGGGGCCCTGATTATTGCTTTTCTCACGCAACATGACCCCAAAACCATTGACAATGCGAAACTTCTTAAGATAAAGTGAGTAAATGGATACGGTGTTTCATGAAACCTTTTGTCTTTTACGTCCCCCTTTTCAGCAAAACCCGCAAAAAAACTGTTGGGGAAAAGAGTAAAAATTGCGTAAGAAATGATCTTTTAAAAAAAAAAGTTTTCAAAAGGACATTTCTGTTTGAAAAGGGAATGTGAAGTAATGGCAACTAATCGGTGACCTCGGCAATTTGGGGCCCAAATACAGAGATCCTGCCTTTATTCATTTGTGAAAGTCAAACGTCCCCTTACTGGGAAAGCCGGATGCGTTTTTCTTTATGCTCCACCCTGTACTGAAGGTCCCCTCAAAATGCGCGGCTGTGGGGAGGGGCAAAAAACCTCTAGGGGGTGACGACCCGCTCAGGCCATTCTCCATTTTGGTTACCAGAAGTCTTTGGGGCCGGAACACATGCAAAAACACGGGGGTTGAGCCAGTTTGTGTACCATGATTTAAGTGTCTCTGTGTGTTGGGTGGTTTTCCCTGATTCATGCGTTGGTGAGGTGGTAAACAAAGATTTCCAGAGGTCCCCATTAGGTTCTGCCCCCTTGCCTGCTGTGCCCCTCGCCCTACTTGGCACTTACGCTGTCACGTCGCTGTTGTTGTTCCACCGTGAATTTGGGGAATGTGAAGCAGACGCAACAGATGTCTCCAGTTGATCAATCAGCAAGGTCTCCATTTCCTGCATTTTACTCTCTGTTTTGGGTGGGGGGAAAAGGAAAGTGCTGATTTTTGTTTTGTACCGGGGATCCAGGAGGGGGCCACCCGTAACTGTTGTTCATTTTGATAGCCTTAATGCGGGATCATGTTGGAGGAAATGGAGCATCCAAGCACTCATGTGAGAGTTGGAGCCTTTATTTCCAAAGCCCCTGGGGCGAGGGGCACTAGCAAAGATTTCCTCATCTTCCTCCTCCGCCCCAAATTCGCGCCAACCTCTTTCCAAGGCAGGGACGTCTGGGAACATCGGTGTCTAGAATACACTCCTCTCCTCCGCTGCCTCCGCCCCAGCTTCAACACGCCCTGACTTGCCTGAGATGATGCACCCCGAGAGCTGATGCGCCACTTGCACTAGCTCTGGACCCGAACCACTGCCTAATGAAGACCGATTTAAATTGTGAAACTGTCGGGCCTTGTGGATTTGACGGAGAGAAAGGCTCCGTGTCCGCATCTGTGTCCGTCTCCTCCTCGTCGCTGGCGGGACCTGTTGTTTCAGAGTGTCCACGATTTTTCCAGAACTAAGATCCCCACAATGCTAAAGTTGAAAAGGGGCTTTGTCCCATTTGCCCAATTTTGGGGGGTTTTCTTCAAAAAGGCAAGGAGGGGTCCCAGAAGTTTTTCCCACCCTCCCTCCACTCTCGGGGCTTTCCAAACCCCCCCGGGTCCGCACCGTGTTTTGTCACCCCTGGTCACTCAAAACTGCGTAATGGCTTTGGGCGCTACTCCCCAAAAATCGTGGACCCATGTGGCAGGGGGAATTCCAGCGTTTTTCCAGGGCCCAACTTTGAGACGGTTGGGGGGAGTGGTCTCCCGGGAAAGCGTGGGGGTGCAGGGAAGTGAAAAAGTTTCCCCTATCTGACCCTCCCTAAATCCTGATTCCCTAAACCTTTAACCCCTGAAAATTCGCTACCGGAGGAGGGCCCTGATTTGACCATTTGTGGCCCCCCAAACCGCAAATTTTGGACCCGTGAAAATCAGACGTGGACCAGTGATTGCGGGCTGAAAAAAAGTCAGAGAGGTGCTGAAGGCGCGAGGGGCCCACCCATCTTGGGGACCAGAGGTGGTGAGCTCGGCAGGAAGGCGGGGGAGGGAAAAAGCATCGGACTTACCAGGTGACTGGAGCAAGAGTGGCGCCTAAGGATTTTGGGGGGGGGTTTTGCGGGGCAGGTGGGGGCGCGCAAGGGGGGGGAAGGGGGGGGGGGGGAGCCGTGGCCTGGGGTGTGAGGGGCGGGGGGGAGGCCCAGGGAGAGAGGGGGGTTTCGGGCCCTCCGGGCTGAAGAAAAGGGAGAGCAGCGAAAGAGGACGACTTTTAAATCCTGGGGGTCCTGCATTTTAAAACCCGGTGAGGAGTTGGGGCCAGGAGACATAAGCAGCACCCTGGACTTTCTTTTTTCCTTTCCCCCAAAACCCATGACCCCCCGGCTGCTAGTGGGATACGGGGGGGAATCGAATGGGGCCTCTTTTTAGGGGCCCTTTCTGCCTTTCTCCTGAGCCTGGCCCTGTGAAAGGGGGCGGCGGCTTGGGCAAAAATTTACTCGGGGATGCCGGGCCTTAGTTCTCCGGGGAGCCTCCGGGAAGATCGGCATCATTAAAAACTTTCACAGGGGGGTTAAAAGTTTTTTTTTTAAACTGTTTTAAAAAATTCCAAAAGATACCCGGCCTTACCCCTTTATTAACCAGAAAAATTATGCTTGCAAAACAATTAGTAACCCTTTAAGGAGTCCCTGAAAACCCTTTCAGCTTTTCCTATCCCAACGGAGGGGCAACACATGCGATTACCCCTATTGTTTGTCCCAAAACAAAAGACCTCCCCTGTCTGGGGGTGGGCTCTAGGGGCCCGCACAAAAGGGTTTTCCCACCCTCTTTTAATCACATCTTAAAGTGACCGACGCTATGAAATCAAACTGGGAGGGGCTACGCCTCACAGAAAACCTGGATACAGAAAAAATAATGCCCCGCCATTGTTTCCTCCCAGACATTTTCTAAACATTTAAAGATAAATCTACCCAGGCAGACCTAAACAGATTGAGAGAGGACTTTTGAAAAAGTGGGGAGAAAAGGGAACCTCAGAGGCCGGAGCGGCGTATAAGTGAATTTAAAAGATACTACGGCCACCCAAAACAAGGATTCAACAACTATGCAACAACAAAACAAAAACCGCAAGCCCTTTTTGGGGGGGCCCGTGGAAAACCGAAAACCGCAAATAATGTTAGTATACTGGGCCCCTTCCGGAGCGAGGGGGGGGGATGCTCCAAAAAAAATTTGAAAGAAAAATTTTATCCGACCATTTTAGACCCAAAATACCCTTATCTTCCCTTTTTTCGTAAATTGAACAAAGCGCACCGTTTTTCCAACCGGCTGCCCCAAAAACAGTGGGGCAAAAAACCATAGTTTTATTTGGGGGTTGTACTTGATTTTTAAACCCAAAATTGGGGAAGGAAAGGGGCTTCCATTTTGTTTTTTTTTTGTCCCCCCCCACTCTCACAGGCTTTTCCAAAAAAAAAAGGGCCTTGCGGGTTTGGGGTTTGGTTTTTATTTTTTCTTCTGAATAATGGGGGTTTGGGGGTTGGGACCCAGGGGGAAGGCCGGGGGGGGGGGGGGGGGGAGGGTTTTTGGTTTCCGATTGAGGGGTTTTAAAAGATAGGATGGGGACGGGCCCGATTTTGATTTTTTACGTTGAAAGTCGGGGGGCAGTTTAAAAACATCTTTTGATAAAAATTTTAATGTGAACCGAGATTCAAAGTTTTTCAAGATCAAAAACAAGACATATTCCTTTACCTTCCCCGGAGGAACAAATGAGGGGACTAGATAGGCGCAGAGACAAAAGGGAGGGATGAAATTTTACTTTTTTTTCTTTTAATGCGTTCTTGGGTGCCTTTGGGTTTATTTGGGGGGGGGTTTTCGGGGGTGGTTTTTTTATAGAAGGGGGTTTGGCGTCTTTTTTTTTTTCCCCGAAAATTGGTTTAAGTTTGTTAAATACGGGGCCCAAGCCCATTCTTAAATCTAAAAAAGCCGTCCTTTACCCCCGGGAATGGCGGGTTAAGGGGGGTTAGGGGGGAAAGCTTCTATTGCTGGGGAGTCAGGGGTTTATGAGCCTTAGTCAAATTTTTCTGGGAAGGGATGGTCTCCTTCTTTAGTGGGGTGGGACTGTTTTCTTTTTTGAAATTTCCCGGTACCCCCCTTTTCTATGGATGAAAATTTTAGAATGTTTTTTCAAAAAAGGGTTTAGGGAACAAATGTTTAAACCCCGGTTTGGGGGTTGGAAAAGGGCCCCGGGGAGGCGGGGGGGGGGTAATTTTTATTTATTTTTTACCCTGGTTGTAGAAAATTTGGTTTTTGGGGTTTTGGGGTCTTTCGTTTTTCCCAAGGGCCCGGGGTCTACCCTCCCGGGAAAGAGTTTTGGGGCCTTTCAATTTTAAAAATTTGGCGCCCTTTTAAAAATGAGATCGGGGAAAGCCCGGGGGCTCAATTGAAAAAATCAAAAAAGAAATTAGTGTTAAATTTCCTCCGGTCTTTAAAAACCCGGACTTTAGTCGAAATTGCAAAAACCCCCCACTTGAGAGGGCAAAAAATTCTGGCATTTTCGAAAGGCCATGGATGGGATTTGGTTCCCAAATGGGTATACCAATTATGCTAGAGGGGCCCCCCAAATTTTGGGTTTGAAAAAAAACCCCCCTTTTTTTATTTTGTTTGGCATGCTCAAAAAGATTTCCCTCTGGTTTTTTCCCATTTTTTGCTCCCAAGGGCAAAAATACGGGGAGTGGAAATGTCCTAGGTGGGGTATATGGCCACCTCCTTTTATCAAAGTTCGGTTTTGGAACCCTTAGCGAATTTTGGTGTTAAAACCCCTTTGGGGTTTTCCGTTTGGTGGGGGGAGACTTTAAACAAAAACCCCTGGGGCGGGGGATATAAAAACCCCCCCCAACGCCCAAAAAACCAAAACACATGTTTCCATTTTTTGGGGACTTTGGGCTATGTCGGGGTTGGCCTAAAGGGGGTTTTGGGGAAAGGTGGAAACACCCCGGGCGAAAAGGGCGGGTTCTCGGGGGCTTTACTCTGCAACCCGGGTTTCCCTATCTCGCATAAAACTCGCTTTTTGCAAGGGGGACTTTTTTCCCATTTGGGGGGGCAGCAGACAAATTTGCCAAAGGGCATCTGGGACCTTCCCCCCCTATTTAGGGGTGGGTATCTCGGGCAGTATGGTGGGATCAGGAAAAGCTGGAGATTAAACCCCTAAATGGCTAGAGGTTCCGTCTGGGGGTTGGGGAAAATTTCCCCCGGAGGGGGAAATGGGTCCTTTTAGGGGGAAAGGGACAATGAGGGATCTGCTGCCCCTTTGTTTAATTTTGGGACGCCCGGGAAGGCTGTAGGGGGGGGACCCTTATCAATGCTTAGATCACTTTGAGCTACCTTTAAATTTGCATCTAAGGTAAATTTGGGGAAGGGGAGCGGGCCCAAAGGGCAGGGGCTGAATCCCGGGAATCAACCTGATGGGGAACATAAGGATAGGTTGGAAAGGAAAAAAAGGGGCCTTATAAACTTGTCCTTACCCCAATACACGCAAAAGCAAAACTGTTGACACAAAGAAAAAAAACATATTCGCGGGGTAATAAAGTTTGGGGGGGCCTTTTCCTTTTTGGCCAGAACGGAAACCCCAAAAGGCGGTGGGTTGCTGGGAAAAAAAATTTAAAGGGGGGGAAAATAGTAAAGGGGGCCCCGGGGAAAATAGCCGCTCGGGGTTTCGCAGAGTATTACGAGACGTTATTTCCCTCTAAGTTTAAAAACACACTGACATTTGGGTTTAAGGAAAAACCAAGGGGAAATTTTAACCATGTTGAAAAATTGGGGAAAGGGGAAATTTTGGCGGGGGCCGGGTCGGAGGATGTTTTTTCCAAAAAACCCAATTTAGGCCCTGTTTGGTGGTAAAAAAAGCCCCGGCCCCGGATGGTATCCCGTGGAAGGGTTTAATTTGGTTTCATGGAAGGCTTGAAACCCCATTGGTGGAGGTTTTCCCCAGAAAACACTTTTTGAGGTGGGAAAATTTTCCCCTTATCACAGTATGAGGCAATTTTTAGTAGTCATCCCAAAAAAAGGGGGCCCCCCCCGTTGCCCCCTTGCCCAACCTTACCTTCCATTTCCCCTTATCAATATTCCCGGGGAAAAAATTTTAACCCAAAATTCCGGCCTGAATTTTAATTTTATAAATTCTTTCTTTTGTCGGGATGGCCCAACCGGGTTTTTAAAATGCCCGGGAAATCAACGGACATGAATCTTGGGAAAACCTTTTTTAACAAATTTACGGGAAAACCCATGAAAAACGTTGGGGCATGGGAGTGATTGGGGTCATTAAAAAATGAAAATGGCTTTCCCGACTCCTTTAGAGTGGAGATTCATGTGGGAGGTGTTAATACCCAGGGGGTTTCCCTTTGCAGATTTCCCCTTAGATGGTTTTCAGGTCCGTATGGGGAAAGGGCCAACGGCGAGAGTGCTGGTGAAGGAGGGTTCTAAAAAAATTTTCACGGGGTAGGGGGAGGAAAGGGGCGCTGGGGTTTCCCCCTTCCCCCTTATTTTTTTCCCTTTGGGGCAATTGAACCCCTTTTCAATTTTGAAAAAATAATAACCCGTTGTTTGAAGGCTGGGAGATACAGGGATAAGGAAGAAAGTGTCTCTGTATGCTGATGATCTATTGGGTCCCTTTGGCAAACCCCCCTCGAGTTTTCCTTGGATGCCCTTCTAGATGTATTTAAACCTTTAGGGGGCCTTTCCCCTTGGGCAAAAAGGAACGGGTTTAGGTCGGGCCCTTTTTTTGAGTGGCCCCGGTCCAGCGCGGGGGGAATTTTTCCCCTAAAGGTGTGAGGAAAAATTGCGAAAAATTTTCACTTTTCTCGGCATACAAAATTCAATAAAGATGTGCAGAAATTCTTGGAAATTTAAACTTGTCATTTGCAGTGACGAACTAACGGGAAAAACCGGGCAAATTGGAAGTCTTTAAACTGCTATTTTTTGGGGTCAATCAATTTTATTAAGAGGGGTTCCTTTTCCCCTAAAGCGGGCATTTTATTTGTTTTAGGGGGGCTCCTTGGTTATTCCCTCGGGCCCAAAATTTCAGTCTGGGGAACGACAGTTTTTCCCCATTCCCTTTTGGGGGGGGGGCCCCCTTTTAGGTTTGGAAAAAAAATAAAAGAGGGTTTTATAAAGGGATGGGGGGTTAGCGCTCCGGTTTTTTCACACCCTACTACGTTTCGGTCCCTGTTTTTAATGCGGGAGGGAAAAATTGCACGGGGCCCGCAATAACCCAAAGGGGGGGAAACTTGAGGCGGGCCTTGGGGGGGCAAATGGGGCACTTGCTAATCTGGTGTACAGACAGGGGAAAAAAAAACCCCGATATGGAAATTAAAACTCCCACTAGGGGGCGGAAAACGTTGCATTTAATTGGAAAGTTTTGGTTGGGTTTGTTTTGGTGGCGAAGGAGAGGGAAAAAGGGGGTGGCCCCCGTACATCCCCTTTTATAGGGGCAAGGGGAAGGCTTCCACAATTGGGGGGTCATGGGGGAAATTTTTGAAATCGGGCCCGGCAAAGGGGCTTTAAAATATCTTGGGAAATTATATTTTTTAGGGGAAAATTTTTCCTGATTTCCCAGGAGCTGGCGAAAAATCTCAACTTAAAAAAAGGGGCCCCTTTTTTTTTTAGATATTTCCAGTTTCGTAAATCCGGGTTTCAAAAAAATTTTGGGGGGGGTGCTTCCGACGGAGTTTGGTACTTTGGAGAGGGTGGCTCGACATGGGGACAAATAAAACCAGTCTCTACTTTTAAAAAAGCCATATTCAGTTTTCCCGTCCCCCTATTAAAAAGGGCCTTCGAGAAGGGGGTTTTGGGGGACTTTCCCCAAGCTGGAGCCTTTTTCTTTTGGATGAATGGGGGGGCTTTTTTGGGGGGCCCAAACCGTAATTAGTGCAGGGGATCAGTTGATACAGTTTAAAAATGGTTACACGGGTGTATTTTTATACACCAACGCAATTGGCCCTAAAAGGGGAAACTGGCAAGCCCGATGTGAAACCAGATGTAATAAGGGCGGAGGGCTCCCCTTTTACCATATGGTATGGATGGGGCCCGAGGTTTAGAAATTTTTGGGGCCCCGGGGTTCCTTTGAGTTTTTTTGAGTGGGAAAGCTTGGGCAGTTGGGTTTGGGTGTGCTCCGGAGGAAAAGCCTGCAAAGGTCTGGTGGGTATATAGTTCCAACGTTAAGCTAAAGTGACAACTTTTCAGGGGCTCACATGCCCCAATCCCCGGAAAACATAACTAAAACGGGAAGCCCCCGGGGTGTCCCATCTCGGGGGGCAGTGGAAGAAATTTGTGAATGGAGACCTAGCTTTGTAAAGGCTCACCCTTTGAGGTGGGGGGGGTACTGGGAAAATTTTTGGATATTGGAGCGCCTGGATCGTTCGAAAAGCGGGTTGAGTGTTTCTCAAGTTGGGCTTTGGGGGGGGGCCCCCGGGAAATCGGAAAACAGGAGATTGTTTGCGGTGTGCCCAGCGTTTTTAAATAAAAAATGAGGGATGGGGTGAAGGGGTTTTAAAATTGGGAAAAGGGAATCAGTTATTTTAAAGTTAAACACTGAGTTTTAGGGGTGAAATGTTTTGCCAAACCCCCCTTTTAAAATATGACCCAATATTGAAAATTTTTTGTAAAAAGGGTTGGCAAATTTTTGGGCCAAACATTATTTTGTAGTATTCCGGCTTTTATTTTAAATTTTTTTACATTTGGGAAATTATAAAAATAAAACAAATTTTTTAAAAAAATTTTTTAAAAACCTTTTCGGGGGGGAAAGGCCGAGTCCCCCTAAACCGCCGGCCCCGGGGGGGCGGAAACGGCGGAAGTGCGAACTCGGCCCCTTCCGGGGTTTCCCACATCGGGAAGGGCATTTCCAGCCCCCGTTAGTCTTTGGGAAAAACGGAAAAAGGTTAAAGACATTCCCCAGGAAAGGGATGTGCCCCAGCCTACCGATCTTAAGGGGGCCAGAAATTTTTTCGCCCTTGTTATCACACACCACCTTGCCGGGCAAAAAGGGGTTTCCCGTCTACCCAGCCAGCGCTCGGGTCTCATTGCGGAGAGCCGTACAAGCTCCGGCCCTTGTGGGGACCAGGCCCTCCAAGCCCAGTTTTTTTTTTAAACAACGGCCGGGGTTTCTTTTGGGGCACAAAGTTTCCACCAGAGGACCTTTGCGGGAAAGAGCCCTGGCACCATCCCTGGGGGGTTTTTGGGAAGAGCGTGGCTGGGGCCTTAAAGAGAAAAACCGTCACCCCCAAAGGGAAATTCCACCCACTCACCCAGGACTTTCAAAAAGAGATATAGCGGCCTTGGCCTTTTTACCAAAGCCCCATGTGTGGGGTGGTGGTTTGGACTTTTCCGGCCACAAAAGGCAGAAAACCCCGCGCTTGAAATTTTAGAGGGGACCGTGGCGGGCCCGGGGGCCCGGGATGGCTTTTTTTGGCAAAAAAAAAGGGCCTGCTCGCATCGGGTTTTGGGGGGCGGGCAAGGGCCAGACGTGCGGAAAACCCTCTGTGTCACCAGACGGAAAGGGCAATTTTCCAAGGCCCAAAAGCCTGGAATGCCGACATTCGGGGTTTTGGTTTTGGGATGGTTTGGGTTAAAGTGTTTCTTTGCCCCCAAACCTGGAAGACGAAGGCTGACTGCTAGATGGCCGTTTGTACGGCGTGCAGGTCGTCAAACTGGGGAAAAGGAGAAGGGGTAGGGGGGGTCTCGGTGGTACTCGGGCGACGGTGGAGGTAAGGGGAGGCGATCCCGGATCATGACTCTGAGAGACATGGGATGTGAATGGTGGTGGGGCGGAGGAGGGGGAGGCGGGACAGAGGGTGTGACAGTATTTGGATCCCCGCGTCGGTTGGTTTTTTTTTTGGGCCAAGTTTTTCCCCCTTTTCAATCTGCTTCCTCATGTGACTGATTTTTGGGTGGGGTTAAAAACCCCAAGATTCTTGACTCAAATTATGCGTTTCGGCAAGGCGGCATATGACATCGCGGGTGAATCAGAGGCTTGCCAAAGAAGGGGCCCGGGTTTAGAGGCCGGGGCCTTTTTGACGGCGATAAGCGAGGAGCGGGGTTTCGCTGACCCTAGCTGGCGGAATCTATCCGGGACTTCTCGCCGCCCTCTCCCCTTTTGAGGGGACCCGTACTGACACTAAAACCCTACTTCCTCCTCATCCGTGTTTAAGCGGTCGCAAGCAAAAATTTGCTGAAAAAGCCCCCTTTTGGGTCCGCAATGTCGTCATCATCATCATCAAAACAGGTGATTTCCCCCTCCTGCATTCTGTCCCCGGAGTGCGGGCTACAAACAAGAGGGAATGCAAAAACCCCGGATTTTTGCACTGACCGGGTTTTCTCCTCCCTTTTTGGCATCAGTAACTGGGGGGTCGAGCAAGAAAATCATCCCTTTGGCCTCTTGATTTTTAACATGCCCCTTTTTTGACCCAAACCGCTTTTGCATCAAAAAGGTTTCAGAAAATGGTTTTCCCCAGGGTGGGTACACGAGTTGACAATTGGGCTGCTTCATGTTGGACGGATGCTGATGACGACATTTGTGGCCGTGACTGGGAGGATGAGGAGGTAAGACTGCTGGATGCAGGTTGCATTAACCACTGAAGAACAGATTGGCGATGCTGTTCGTTACTGAGATTCACAGGGCCCTGACCCAGCGATGACAGGCCTGACGGTCCTGCAACCGACAATCCACTGGCTTGCGTGTTGTCGCCAGCACTGGAAATGAACCTTTTGGGCATTAGCAACATGTAGTGTTATCCCCTTAGCTTTCATCCCAGTTTTGCCATTGTTCAGTTTGTAACCATAAGTTTTTTGGGCCTGCGGAAACAAACTCTGTGATGTATGTGTCATCGGGTATCTCATTGGTTAATTCACCCAGATAACCACCTAAAGGTGGCTTCCACTCATCCTCTCGGTGCACAAAAATGACTGAATCTGTATCATGATACATGCACCACTCCTGCAAGCGGTCCAGAAGCGTGTACAGTTCGAGTCTGGCATAAGCACGCTATAAAAATGTTGCTGTTTTTGTTAACTGTGTGGTGTCCCCGTATATTTCCAGTTAATGTTGGCTGTCTCATCGACAATAAAATTCAACTTGGATACATCATAGTATGGGAGAAATACGAAGCGAAAGAGCTCATTGGAGTCTGTCACAATGGCGGTACACAGTAAATTAGATCTCTGTGCAAACTTTCCCTGTAAAGAATAAGAAAAGTTTGGAGATCTACCTTTTAGCAGGATTTACAGCGATATTTGCAGCATTTAATTGCATGCCCTCTTTTTCAAGAAAGGCCTCGATGTCCTGCTTTTTCTTTGAGTCATCCGTGCACTAACTAGGAAAACCCAAGGCTTCTTGTTTATCCCTAAGTTGTAATTTTATGTAGGGTGTAAACAATGTGTCGGATTTGTTTGGAAAATGCCAAACCTTTTCTAACGCCACCTCTAGTTCCATTGTGCACCACGTGCCGGTCAGAGAACGCTGTTCCTCGCTATGCGTGCACACATCCGCTTGGGAGTTTAAAGGGAACCTGTCACATAGGTTATGCCCCCCTTGCTGAGGGCAGCACAAGCCAGTGTCAGACCTGCTGTTACCAGTTATGTGCCCCTTATTCTGTAAGATACAGCAGTTTGAGCATTTACCCCTCAAATCTTATTCATGAGTAGGTTAGCCCCGCCCACCAAAGGCTAGCCCCACCCACTGACAGTTATTCACATGTTTCTACCTATTCAAAGTAATAGGTTTATCAGTTGGTAGGTAGGTGGGTGGGGCTAGTCTCACGTGGGCGGGGTTTGAAAAAAACTGACTCTTTGAATGAGTCTTTGAATGACTCTTCTGGCTGAAAACTGCAGATTTGAGCATTAAATACACAAACTACAGCACCTTACAGAATAAGTGCTGCATCAGAAACAGCATGTCTGACACTAGCTTGTTCTGCCCTTAGCAATGGGGGCATAATCTATGTGACAGGTTCTCGTTAATGTGCAAGTGTAGCATAGAGGAAACATCAATTTATGATTCATTTTAACCGGCAGGATTGGGAAAAACAAATCTCTCCGCAGATACACCTTAACTCGGGTGATGCCAAAGTAGTTTTTGATGTAACTAAAATTGTCAAATAATACAGGGATGTCCTAATGGGTATGTCTATGTCTTGTTAACAATGGGATACAGGCTTGTGAAATCGTAGTAATTTATAGTTTCTCCCGCACTCTGCCTGTGATAGAGTTTGATGGCATTAGTTCTGCCCCCATAGAGGGCCTCACGGCGATCTAGCGGTGTTGGAAACTGTATTTTAAGGAGAAAAACCTGAAAGTTGATATCATTTTGAATCATGTCATTCCATTCGTGTTCCTACATTAACCGTACTACGTACCCACAACTTAGTAGAAAATGCTTCTTAGTCCAGAAAGTGTGATACAGTTGGCCGTAACTGGTATTTGTGACATTAGTTGTGTCATTTTGATTATAGTAAATGGGGCAACTGTGGTAAAAACAATTCTGAAATTCAAATGCTGTGTGCTGGCTATTAATGCAGGCATACCTATCTAAATGCGTGTTGTATGTCGATACTCTGTGTGGGCCACATACATAAGCCACTGAATAGCAGGTGATGAGAAACACTTTTTTGTTTTGCGATAATTGTCTGCTGGTAATATCGCTATGGTGTTTGGGAGAAACCTAAAACGATACATCGCCATACAAACAGTAGTCAATGTGGTTAGCTGAAAAGGATCGACACAGTGTATCACAACAACATACTTCTTCTCTTTCTTGCAGTACTCTGTAACTATCTTTCTAGTCATCTCCATCACCCTGTCTCTGTAACGCTCACACGCTAGTCTCAATACCTCAACATCTTGTCCACAATAGCATTTTAGCTCTACCTTAAGATCAAAACTATTGTTTTTTTGTGTCTCATACCACTCCAAGAACTCCCTTTTCTCGTCAGGTAACATATATTCAACACCGTAATATTCAATGGCAGGTAGAGGTCCCACATAGTTTTGATTTTCTTCTGTGTGAAATAAGTGTGGGAAGTGTCCCTTTGCCCCTGAAAACCTCATAGCTTGCGGTAGCTTACTGAGTTTCGAGGGTAGAAAATTCAGGTTGGCAATGAAGTACAAGTCAAGATCGAGTAAGCTCACACATAAAAGACGACCCCCTTGTGTAATCATTTTTATCCGTAACTTTTCACGGATTAATTCTTTAACAATAAAGTAAGAATCGTACCGACCAGCGTTGTGCGCTATAAAAGTATAGCCTTTGAATTTCCCGCTGGTGAAAAAGCGGACAAACTCAAGAGCGCAGTTTTTACCCTCAAAATCCCAGGAAGCTGTATCGTACAGATTTTTTGCGTGGATAAAATTAGGAATATGTATTCCAGTTTCCTGCATGCACTCAAAATCATAGAAAACATAGAGATCAGACTCTTTAACCGGCTTATAACTTTGCATGTAACAAAGATGTTCATCAAACCTCTCCATATGGGCACCACACACAGCACAGCATAGTCCGTTACACTCCTGCATTTCCTCCCTATTGTAAACAAGATGGCAGCACTTGTCACAAAAGGATTTATATCTGCAAAACTCAGGATTATCTTGTGCTAGCCTTTTGTGTTGGTCTAAGCAATCACTGGAACGACAAAAAACACGACAGGTATCACACCGGGGGTGCTGGCCTACACTCCCGGGACAGTTCTTTCTCTGACACACTTTACAAAAATACTGGCAAGAATACTTACCTTTGTGGTGAAACACAGAACTACACAGAAGTAATTAGAACCAATAAAGCCCTTCATATTTTTGATACCGTATTAATGACCGTCATGATGTAAAATATAAACAATTATACCTGTAGGATTTTTTCCTGTGTCAAATTAACGTCAATCCCCACGGCTGTGGTACAGTACTTTAATGACAATGCCCAGGTAGTCTTCAAATCTCACAATGTCACTAAAACTCACTAACTCATCGTCGGGGATTGCCAGATCTGTGTGTATCTGCTTAGCTCTGCTCAGTAAACTAGCATCATCAACATCACCATCAGTTATCAATGCGCATAAGCTAGTGACCAGACACAGATTTGAGTTGTAATTATTAAAATCATTCAACCATTGCCTTTTCTTCTCAATGACACAACTATAAGTGATGGCTCTCAAGCACCGCTTTGACCCACCACACCTATTTCTTTTAACAAATTTTATTGTGGATTATAAAAGTACTGTACAAAAAAAAAAATGATTTAACATCATAAAATTACAAACATGCAACTTAGCAATTACAGACATTACAATAATTAAGATTGTAGCAGAATTGATAGTCTGTAAAATAGAAGAACAAGAACAAAACTGGTAAATAACAATGGATAACATTTTTTAACTCTTCTATAGAGACAATGTATTATAATATCACAATAGTTATCAAAAGGATGAAGGAACATAATATTTTGAGTTCAACCAAGGTGTCCATAATGACTGTTTCTTTTTGCATATATAAGGTGGATCAGATCATTTTAATTCACAAATACAGTTAAAATTAACACGTCTGGTAACATCTGACATAGATGGAACTTTAGGTTCTTTCCACATATGCGCTATCGCCGTCCTTGCTGAAATTAAAATATGGAATATAACAGTGTGAAAAGTTTGAGGTACATTATCAAGGCCAATGTCTAATATCACTAACTCAGGCGTTAAAGAGATGTGAAGGCCCGTAACCTCTGTGATCAGACGTGAAATTGACCTCCAGAATTTTTTGAATAAGGGGCAACCCCACCAGACATGTAGCATGGAGCCCCGTTGTCCACAGATTTTCCAGCACCTGTCAGAAGAATTTGGAAACATATGTGCTAATCTGGTTGGGGGTAAATACCATCTAAGATGAATCTTCCTCATTGTTTCTCTGTTGTTTAGGCATTTTGACAGTTTAGAGGAGGTTTGTATGGCAAGCTGCCATTGGTCTAAAGAGAATTGTTTTACTCACTCTTTTTCCCATATAATCATAGGAGCAAATTTCAATTGTGAGGTAGCATTAATTAACATTTGATATATCAAAGATAACCCTTTTGCATACCCCTGTTTACCAGATAAGAAATAATGAAAGTCTGTAAATTGCTTAGGAATATCAGGCCATGTCAGACTTTAATATATGCCGAAGTTGTAAATATTGGAAGAACATAGACTTATGTAATGAGTATGTTGTAGAAAGCTCAGAGAAGGGCATTATGTCTTTCCCTTGATAAAGTTGATCTATAGATATTACATTGTGCATTTTCCAAGAGGAAAAATAGTGGTAGGAGTTCCAACAGTCTAAAGTTTCTACCAAGACATCACTTTTACTTAGAACTAGCCATGCCTTTGGGAGAACGACTGAGGACCAGAGTTTAAAAAGATCAGTTAGGGATTGTAAAGTGGAAGTTGGGAAAAGGGGCTCCCAATAGTGAAGATTTAAGGTGGAGAATAACTGGGCAAGGAGTGAAAGACAAACTCTCTAAATTAGCCCAAATTGGAGGATTGGCAGAATGCCAAAAATAAATGGCTTGTTCCAACAAAATAGCTGTTACATAGGCTTGGATATTGGGCATGGCCAATCCGCCATTTTTGTGACTGCAAAAAAGTATATCTTTTTTGATCCTGGCTCTTCTACCATTCCAAACAAAGTTGGAGACAAGGGTCTGGTATTTATGAATTAATGAAGGCGAAAGTAAATATGGAATGGCTCTACATATGTAGATGAATTTAGGTAACAAAGTCATCTTTAGGATATTTATCCTGGAAATCCAAGAGAGTTGAAAGGAGGACATACGTTTAATTTCAACTTCTAAGAAAGAATACAGGTTGGTATAGTTTAGTTTGAGTTTGTTCAGGAGAACAAGTAACTTTGATTCCTAAGTAATCAATATTTTCACTTGACCATGCAAAACCAAAATGCGCCAAAGCGAGGCTTTGAGAGGTAGGATTAGTTAATGGAAATAGTGAGGATTTGGTTTTGTTTAATTTATAAAAGGACAGGGTTGAAAACAAGTTTAAAGTCGACATTATTTCATTAATAGAGTCCTGTGGATTGGTCACCATGAGCATCACATCATCAGCATATAAGCTGATTTTATGTGAGATGTTATTAACAATGATACCAGTTATCAGAGAATTAGTACATATGTGTTCTGCTAACGGCTCCATACATAATACAAAAATTAATGGAGAGAGAGGACAACCCTGTCTAGTACCATTAGAAAGCGTAAAGGATGAAGAGACAAAACCAGACGTGATAACCGTCGCTGAAAGGCATGTTTATAAAGATAGAATAACATCTAGTATAAATCCAAAAAAAGCCAAATTTCGTGAGAACTAGTTTTAAGTATTTCCAATTGACTCTATGGAAAGCCTTCTCTGTGTCAAGAGACAGGAAGACTGAATCATGGGTGGAAGAGCTAGCGATTTGGGCTAGATTGAGGATATGGCGAATTGCATCCCTAGCTTGGCGGCCAGGTCAAAGCACACCTGGTCTCTATGTACAAGGTTTGGCAAAACTAAATTAACATGAGTAGCTAAAATGTTGGCATATATCTTAATATCTGTATTTAGTAAGGAAATTGGCCTGTAATTGGCAGGATAATCCGTCATCTTGCCAGGTTTAGGTATTGTTGTAATTATGGCAGATAGAAGTTCTGCTAATGGGCTTTTAGAAGAAGCTAGATCATTGCATAAATTAGTTAAATAAGAGGACAGAATATCTGAAAACACCTGATAATATTCGTTAGTGATACCGTCTGGGCCAGGGGATTTGTTTATTTTAGAAATGCGAATCACCTTTTGTATTTCACCTAAAGAAATGGGTGCATTTAAAAGATCTAATTGTGCTTGGTCTAGTTTGGGCAAGGATAGAGAGGCGAGGAATTGATTAATGGCTAAGTCTGATGGGGGAGGAATATTTTCACTGTATTGTAAGTTGTATAATTTTGAATGAAAATCAGCAAATTGGTATGAAATATCTATAGGGTTAATGACTTTTGCACCTGAAGGAGAAGTCAAATGAGTGATTCTAGATTTAGCATGCTGAACTTTTATTCTGTTTGTAAGAATTTTCCCGGCTCTGTCTCCTTGGGTATAGAAGCGCCAGTTCATTTTGGCTAAATTATGCTCATAGTTGTACAAGTATAAAGCACGAAGATCATTTCTAAGGTTAAATAGGCGTCCTTTTATATCCGGAGAAGGCTTGGATTTAAAATCAGCATCTGTTTTCTTGATGTCTGCTAAGAGATTGAGTTTGGATTGACGGAGTCTTTTCTCTTTACTCGCAATTTGAATGAAAATCCCACGTATGAAGGCCTTATGGGCACACCATAGAATGGAAGGTGAGGACACTGATGGAGTATTAATCAAGAAGTAATCTTCCAGTTGGGATTTTATAAGGGCAGTGTTAGAGAGGTTTTTAAGTAAATAATTATTTAATCTCCAGAAAGACTTTTTGGGCGACTGAAGAGGAGTATTGAGCACTAAGTCTACTGGGGCATGGTCAGACCAAGTTATACATCCTATATCAGAAGACACCACTTGTTCTAAGACATGTCTATCCACCAAAAAGAAATCTATGCGAGTATGAACAGATCTAGGATTAGAATAGAATGTATAATCTCTTTCAGTAGTGTGGATATATCTCCATATGTCATGAAGATCTTCTTCTAGTAATAGAGATTGGAGATCATGCACATATGAATCACGGGGTCTAGATCTGTCCCTCTTTACATATGACTGAATTGTAGTCTCCATACAGTATTAAACCTCCCCTTAATAAACTACCCACGGTGGAGATTACTTTCTTAATGAATAGGATCTGTCTCTCATTGGGGGCATAGAGGGAGACAATGGTGTAAGCTTTAGAGTTTAATTCACATATTAAGATAATATATCGACCTTCAGGATCCACTATGGAATCAATATGCTTAAAGGAGAGAGAGTTTTTGACCATAATAGCCATACCAGCTTTCTTATTTCTGGAATTTGCCTGATAAATATGTGTGAAAGATTTGTTTTTAAGCCTTGGTGCATCAGCAAGAGTCAAATGTGTTTCCTGAATACAAATCACATCTGCATTCGATTTGAACACATCCCTCCACAGTAGAGAGCGTTTGAACGGTGAGTTCAAACCGTTAACATTGAATGTACGAAATTTAATTGACATTACACCAAAAATTGAGTGATAGATGGGCTGCAATATAAAACCACAAAGTTATTTGGAGCACCTTGAGGAAGTTACATAAATGCAGAAGAAACAGGTTATCCATTAAAGAAGTGCAAAAACCAAAGTAAAAAAAGAAAACATGAACACAAACCATGTAAACTAGCTTATTCCTAGAAGGAATGACAAGTGAGGCAAGTCCCGACTCGAACCTACAGAAAGAATACATGAGTCCTGAGATCGAAACTCCTGGAGACTCCTAGATAAAGAAGGAAACACATAAAGAAAGGATACAGTATGATTCAGTCAGCTGCTCTTGATCTTGTCCGTGAAGGGCTTGTCCGACCACAAAGGGGTTATCATTTCGGGCCTTGATTGCGGTTTACGAACAGACTTGGTCAGAAGAGGAAAGCCCAAAGGGCCAAACTTCTTAAAATTACACGTGCTTCATCCGGGGTGTTTCAGACATGTTGTGAACCATCCTTAGAGATAATTAATTTAACAGGGAAACCCCCTGTAGGAAATTTCTTTATCTCTTAGTATCTTAGTGTAGGATTGAAACTCTTTGCGTTTGAGCATGGTTGGAGCTGAAAGTTCAGGAAATATTGAGATGGAATTAAATCTTTCAGGTAGGGTAGATGATTTGCACAGAGCCCTAAGGAAGTCTTCTTTTATGTGATAAAAATGAATCCGTGCAATTGTGTCTCTAGGGACTTGCGATGGTAAGTTTTTGGGCTTAGGAATCCTGTGAATGCGATCAATTGTTAGATCTTGCAAGGTACGTTGTGGGAGAGTCAATGCCATTAAGTCTGTAAGGAATGGACCCAACTGATCTGGAGTAACCGTCTAAGGGATACCCCTGATTCTGACGTTATTGCGTCGGGATCTGTCCTCTAAGTCTACTATTTTGGCTGCCAATCTCTGCACTTCTTCCTCAATAAGAGCATTGTGCGAATTGGCAAAATCAGACATTTTTGTTTCTATGTGGTCAGTACGAGATGCTAGTGATTGGAAATCTTGTTTGAGATCGTACATCATTGTTTTTGAATCAGCAATGCAATTTGTTTCTGAATGAGGAGAAAAGTTGATGTAAGGTAGCAACAGTTAAAGGTTGGTTATCCATCTGATCATGATGTTCGAGATCAACTGACTCTGCCCTAGAAGATGGAGTTGGAGATGAAGGAGGATACTGCAAGTTTTTTTTAGTAGAGGCTCTACTGTGAGATGAAGAAGGGAAGAATTCTGGAAGCTTTGCTGGTTTATTCTTTGGATCTTTTTTCGATGTTCCTCCCATGGCGGTAAATAATAGGTAGGGAGAGATATAGATGAGGCTAGAGACAAGGAGCAGTTATGTCCACTTTGATTATAGATGAAATAAGCAAACTTGGACTTATAGAAAAAGTTAAATGGATCAGGTTAGCTGACAGTTGTGGCAGAATATTCCAGATAAGTATAATGTTTTCTCTAGTCAATCAAGGGACAAGAAGTTGCACTGGA
This sequence comes from Phyllomedusa bahiana, assembly GCA_025379985.1. Taxonomy (NCBI): domain Eukaryota; kingdom Metazoa; phylum Chordata; class Amphibia; order Anura; family Hylidae; genus Phyllomedusa; species Phyllomedusa bahiana. The sequence continues at coordinate 45,559 of JAODAL010008399.1, read as the reverse complement.
GGATATTGCTCACCACTTTGATATAAACTTGAGGGCGAGAATTGACAGCAGTGGTAAGGTGCAACACAGTCCAGGCCTAATTTGGGGTTCCACAGCAGATATCATACAATTATATGGAGATATATGTAGGCTTGATGCAAGCAGGAGAGTCAGCAATCTCTGCAAGATATATGATGGCAAGGAACCACAGAGGTAAAATATTTTTAGTGGTCAATGAGTGGTTAATGTTAGACTGAGTAGTACCTGATATATTACTACAGAGGCGGCTATAGTGGCATTTGTTATGTACAATCCAGATATATGTTAGCCTGTGTACTAACAGAGAGGAGAGGTGCTTTGGAGAATCAGCTCAAGGGTTCAGGATGTAGATGGGACCAGGATCAGACTCGCGTGGTCGTCCGTAATATGGAGTGTTTATTCAGACCCTCTGGGCCTAAAGCAGTTTAAATGTTAAATCTGTGGAAGTAAATCCAGGCAGTCGCTGTCTATTATGATCTATTAGCCAGCATGCAGAATGATCTCTTTGTGGTTTAGAAAAATAGGTCCAGGGCGCAGGAGAGAGAATTGCCTGGCTATTATGCTGTAATATGGAATGCTTAATCAGATGTACCAGACCAGAAGCTGTCCACTGCTTAAACTGGTGAAAGGGTTTCAGAGAGTGTGCTGATGCTGCAGCTGTGTTAAAATGGCTGGCAGGCAGGGAGATCACATCAGGTAATGGTGTGCAGACTCAGTGCATGGCTGCACTGACAGGCCACAGTGAGGATTACAAAATCAGACTCCCCATATCCAGGGCTTTCTGATCTTCAGACTGGCTGAGTGGGATCCCAGTATGTGCACAGTGACTATGGCAGCAGTCTTTCAGACGGAGCAGGATCTCCTGGGCAGCTGAAATAGCATGTAGATGCTGTGGTTTATGAGTAGGGTAGACGCCAACTTCAGATGTCAATAACTCGGGCAATACAGGTTCTAGCAAGTCCAAACAGGCATCAAATTGATCTTCTGTTCTCAAATCAATATTTAGACAGTAGGAGCACAGATGGCGTGTTTTAAAGGTTTAGTAGAGCTGGATTAAGGAGTCTCCAGATGAGCTCACAGAAAGTATGTCTGGTTACATCCTGGTTCAGACCACGCCCCCCCACCACATCTATTTCTAATGACAGTAACTATGAGTTTCAGGGTGTCACTACTTAAAACTTGAGGGTTACTCTGCAGAGTTTTTGCTACGGCACTTAAGCAACTGTCTGTATTAAGCTCATCTCTGGACTGTTTTGTTGAGAATAGTGCATCTAAATATGGCCCACCTTCAAGCCTTAACTGTACAAAATCCCCAGGGTCAAGATCACCGAGCACTGTGTCCAGTAAGGATTGAATCGCATTGTGTACAGCACTCTAAAAATTACTGTATACGATCAAAAATTACAAACCTAAAGTGATTGATATGCTCAACAGTGCTAAAGTCATTTAAGTCTGTCTGTGGAAAAAATTATGTAATATCGCAGAACTTTCATTGGGCTTAACAACATTATCTACCCATACAGGTTCTGTAGAGCCTCGCGGTCTATGCACAGCGTTGCTACAACCCTCAAGGGGATCATCAGGGTTATGCACAACGTTGGCTGCCTGTACAGATCTTGTAGAGCCTCGTGGTCTATGCACAGAGGTGCTACAACCCTTGAGGGGATTGTTGGGCTATGCACAGTGTTGTCTGCCTGTACAGGTTCTGTAGAGCCTCGCGGTCTATGCACAGCATTACTACAACCCTCGAGGGGGTCGTAAATGCTGTTTACAGCTTTTGGTGCATTTACTCTATCTTGCAAATTTTGCCGCTGTGTCAAAGACTGCTGTGTTGTGTTTGCTGTAGTTTTCTGGATGAGTTGTGGTGTCACTGTGCGTTCCCTCCCCTTTGTCGTGCTCTTAGCTCCTACCAATGTTTTACAGCGCGCTTTATGGTTCTTGATCTTTTAGTCGTGTTTGTTTTATGTCTGTTACGCTTGCTCACACAACCACCGATCATACCTAGTCATAAAAGACTTGCTGAAGGACTCCCTGGTTTTTGCAGAGCAGTCTCAAATATGGATTTAAACTGATCCACTAGAATGGTCAAGTCCTCTACTGTATTCAGGCTGGGCAAACGAGAGCAGAGTTTTGAGTAACGATTCACTAAGTCAAATGATTATGAATGTGGGCCATGTAAAGACTCATCTCGGACATCTCTTTTAATGTAGTGAGCAATTCCATCAACCATATCCCACAATTATGACTTTTTTTTTTTGATTAACCAATTAAACTTTATTTGAAGGATCAAATACAGGTACAGAAATGTGTACATGACAAGCTTGGGTCACAGCAACCTTCACAATACCATCGTAAGACAGTGACATTCCAACATATTTGCGTAGTTACATAGCTTCCAGCATAACCCATACAATTAATTTAAGCGGTACCTGAACATCAATACAGAATGAATACATATCCTGCAATAGGCAGGGAACAGATAACACTATAAACAAAAGAATCTATGCATATAACATTACTACTTTCTCAGTTGCTCACATAAGCTAATTTCAATCCAAATAAAGCAAGATATAGATCTCGAGGTGCTGCGGACACAGCAACCCTGCGTGGAGTATCTAGAGACAGGTATACCTGGTAATGCTCGGGGGTGACTATAGTCTAAGGACTCGGAGGAGTCTCGTACTCTAAGGCCCTTAAGGAACCAACCGTGCCAGGGGAGCTCACTCACCTTCCCCATATCTTTTCAAATCTGCCGGCTCTATTCCTGCGTTTGAGCAGCCACCTCTGATGTGGCAGCATGCCATTAATCAAACCCATCCACTCAGACACTGAAGGAGGCCTAGAGGCCAACCATGTCCACGCAATAGCCTTCCTCGCATAATAAAGAGCTTCAATTGCGAAGGTTCACATAGAGCGTGAACCCAGGCTGTCAGGTTCAGGACCAAATAGGCAAACCATGGGAGTGAGGGGGACCGGGCATCCCATCTTATCATTCAAGAACTGGACAACTTGGTACCAGTAACCCAATACCTTTGGGCATGACCATATCAGGTGTAGGAAGGTACCCGAGGTCGCATGACACTTGGGGCATTCATCCGTGTACCCCTGCCTAAATTTACTAAGTCTAAGAGTAGTGTAATAAGAACGGTGCAAGATATAAAGTTGGGTCAGTCTATCATTAAGGTTGGAGGAAACCAATTTGGGCGAAGCTACACATGCCTCCCAGCGTTCATCTGTCATAGGGCCCAGGTCAGCCTCCCATCTCCTCCGGAGGTCACCCAAACGTCCCTCCCTACTACGTGAGGAGAGAAGGCCATAAAAAAAGGAGACTACGTGACTGGCTGGGGGAGATAGAAGCAGTCTAGGGAGTGGGAACGGATTGAACACCACTCCGGCATGACCCAATTGGGATGTAACTGCGTGTTTTACTCTCAAATACGTAAACAGCTGGGAGGAGGGGAGCCCAAACTCAGCCTGTAGATCTGGAAAAGGTCTGACCCCCGAACCAGTGCAAATATGCGAGATATACCACATCCCTCGCGACCCCCAGCTCACCTCCGAGGACATGAGGAGCAGGCCTGGAAACAGTTTGCAGTGCCACAGTGGCGAGAACAGATCGATACCCTCACTGTAGTACAAAGAGCGTACCCTCTGTCATACCAAAAGGGCCTGTCTTAGTATAGGAAAATTACGCAGGCTACCCTCTGTATATGAAGTGCCACAGAAGAGGAGGTGCAAGGGATGCGAGTATCCGCGACTGAACGGGGAAACAATCAGGGTCTGAACCCTGAGCCGCTCCTCTGTCCCCCACCTGGCCAGGTGTGAGAGCTGACTCGCCAGATAGTATAGACCAATATCCGGAAGAGTGGCCCCCCCTCATCCCAAGGAGCCGTTAAATAATTTGCCGCTACCCGATGCCTGCGCCCATGCCATACAAAGGAAAGTATGAGCCCCCTAAGGTGCTGAATCAGACTCACAGGGAGATATATTGGGGCCTGTTGTAGGACATATAGTATTTTAGGCAGGAGTGTCATTTTAACCAGGCTAATATGCGCCGCTGTGGAAAGACGGAGTTTGTTCCAATTATTGATTTTATTTTGCAAAAAGGTACACAGTGGGTTAATATTTAAACTTGCAAAATCCTGAACAGATCTAGATACCTGTATTCCAAGGCAAATAATGGATGAAGCCCAAGTTAACGGAAAGTTCACAGCCTCTGCCACTGGGACTGAGGGGTCAAGGGGAAGGATTTTAGATATAGCCCAATTAATGAGTATACCCGAAAATGACCCAAACTCTCCAATGATCTCCAGGGTGGCACACAGGGAGTCCTGCGGATCAGACAAAAACAGCAGAGTGTCGTCAGCATATAAACTAACCTTTTCACATACGGGAGTTGCAGACAAACCTCTGATGCGCGCATCGGCCCAAACCTTCGCTGCCAGGGGCTCCACAGCTAAGGCAAAAAGTAAGGGGGAGATAGGACAACCCTGCCTAGTCCCGCGGTGCAACGAGAAGGGGTCAGAAACCCACCCATTGACCGCAACCCTGGATACAGGGTTCATGTAAAGCAATCACACCCAATTAATAAAGGAGGGACCAAAGCCAAATTGTTTCAGGGTGAGGAAGAGATAGGACCATTCAATTGAGTCAAAGGCTTTAGCTGCATCTAGTGAGACTACAATTCTGGAACCCACCTCATCATGAGTGGCTTGTAGATTGGTAAACAAACGTCTTAAATTTAGCGCTGTTGACTTCCCGGGCATGAACCCAGTCTGATCAGCATGCACAATTGACAGGATGACTTTGTTTAACCTCCTAGCAAGCAGTTTGGCCAGGATCTTGATATCGGTTTGGAGCAGGGAGATAGGGCGATACGAATCACAGTACCTCGGGTCCTTACCAGGTTTGGGAAGGACTACGATGATTGCTTCATACATCGAGGGTGTAAGGGCCATGTCTCTCAGGGATGCCTGAAATACTTCTTAAAGCTGAGGGGCGAGAAGTCCCTCATATTCCCTATAGAACTCAATCGGGAGTCCGTCACTACCTGGGGACTTTGATGGTTGAAAAGAGTGGATGGAATCTATTATTTCTTGCTCTGTGAGAGGACTGTCTAAAAACAGTCTATCTTCCACTGACAAGGTAGGGAGTGCAAGGGCGGACAGGTAGGACTTGGTCTCATCAGCTGACACAGTCACCTGTGAGGAATATAAATTTTGATAGTAAGAGCGGAATGCTTCTAATATGGCCAATGGGTCACGAATAGAGGACCCATCAAGGGACGTAAGCTCAGGGATCACCGGAGGCTCCGAGGTACCTCGCGCCATGCACGCCAAAAGTTTGCCACATTTCTCCCAATGTTCAAAATAGGACTGTCTACTGAAGAATGCCTTTTTCTGGGCTTTTGAGTGTAAGCAGGATTGGTACAGTCTAGTCTGACACAGCCATTCGGCCCTATTCTCATTAGAAGGATCCCTGGTGTAACGCAGTTCCGCCTCAGTCACCTCCCTAGCAAGCTGAAGCTCCCTGTGTGCCAAACCCCTTTTAAGATCACTAATAGCAGAGGTCAAGAAACCCCTCGCGTATGCCTTCAAGGCATCCCATGTCAGGGCTATTGAAGTCGACCCAGCGTTGTCTTGGAAGAATAAATGCCACTTATCGAGGAAGTACGGTGCAGGGGGCAGGATTTGCAGCCAGAAAGGGTTTAAACGCCATCTCGTTCTGGGAGGCATGTTATCCAATTTAAGGGTCAACAGACCTGGGGCGTGGTCCGAAACAGATCTAGCCAGATATCGTACTGAGTCAATCAATGGGAGCAGGGACACATGTATCAACATGAGGTCGATGCGCGATAGAGCATTACATTGCGTAGTGAAACAGGAATATTGGCGAGTTGCTTGATTCCTAGAGCGCCAAGCATCAGTGAGCCCAAAGTTGTTCAATAAAGACTGCAGGGACGAGGGAAGGGGGTCCATCGGGCCCGTATAAGTGGAGTCAAAGCGATCCAGGCGCCTATCCCAGGTACAATTGAAATCCCCCAGCCATATACACGAGGTGGTAGGATAAGTGGCCAGTACCTCCAAAATCTCCCTGATCACTACCGAGGAGTATGGAGGTGGGACGTAAACCCCCACGATTATAAATGACACATGGTACAGGGAGCATACCAGCACTATGTATCTGCCCATATCATTAGTCACAGCCCTAGTGAGACTAAATCGGACCGTGCGACTAATAAGGATTGAGACTCCCCTGGCACAGTTCATAAATGTAGAGTGGTAGGACCACCCTATCCAAGGATGGCCAAGTAGTGGTAGTTTATCGGGTATTATGTGGGTCTCCTGAAGGCACACAATATCACATTTGCGCGACCTCAGATACTTGAAAACAAGTGCCCTCTTAATACGATCATTCAACCCCCGAACGTTCCATGTGAGGAAAGAGACTACATTATTCGCCATATTAGCGATGTCAGGAAAAGGTATCTGCAAGGCAACCGTGTCTTATGTGAAAGAAGCAACAGGGCCATCCACATCACATAATCCTGAGCTGTTAGAGCACCTGAGAGCAACGCTGCATGTAGAGACAACAAAAGAAACATCCCAACCAACCCCACTTCCCACCCTACTTCGTTGCCAAAGGTACGAAGCATTGGAGCCCTGAACCGTCCCAACCAAGCAAACAAACAATTAGCTAGAAATGCAAGCATAGATATCTACACTAGACAACTAGGAGTTCCCCTAGTTACTGCCTTAAAGGCGAAATACACCCCAACTTGCTAGGAGGAATATCAAGGCATAAAATCCTGTAATACACACTGGGGCTTACATTATGCATACAGTACACACCCATAGAAGATAAAGGAAAGGGAGGGGAAAGAAGAAAGAGAGGAGAAGAAAAGAGAAAGGAAAAAAAAAAAAAGGGGGAGGGGAGAAAGGGGGAGGAGGAGGAAATGAAAAGTACGATATCTTGACTCCCTACAGCACTACAGAATAGGCCCAGGTAAAACACACATTATGTCGGCATATGCAATGCAAAGAAATGAAGTATCGAGAGTCATTCAACTGCATGGCTTGGCGACCGTCTACCCTCCTGAGGGCGACTCTCCAAACAGTCGATAGCGTCCTGAGGGCTATTGAAAAAGAAAGTTTTGTTGTAGGCAATAACTTTCAATCTGGCTGGTTATAGCATTGCGTACTTATAGTTGCGCTCCCTTAGCTTTTGTTTTGCAGTGAGAAATAAAGCCCTCTTTTTCTGCACATCAATAGAAAAGTCCGGATAGACTAGGACCTTAGAACTACCGGTAGTTATGGGACCTCGTTCCCGAGTGAGCCGGAGAATAGTGTCCCTATCCCTATAGTTCAGAAGCTTGGCTATGAATGTACGAGGGGGAGCCCCAGGTGGGGGCAGTTTTAGCAGGAACCGATGTGCGCGTTCCACCGCAAACATAGCCGAGAATTTATCTCTGCCGTAGGTAGAAACAAGAAGATTTTCCAAAAAAGATTCAGGGGAAGTACCCTCAGAGCCCTCTGCTAGGCCAATGAAACACAGGTTACATCTCCGCAGCCTTTTTTCATGATCGTCTAGATGTTGATGGAGCCTAGCAATATTCCGTTCCGCCTCTTCTACACGGCGGGACAAAGGGATGGTCTGATCTTCTAAGGTGCTGACCCTATTTTCCACCTCCGTCACTCGTTCACGTGTCTTTTGCGCATCATGACGCAATAGGGAGATGTCTACTTTTATCTCCTCTATACGGGAGGTCAGCGTTGCCTGGCATGTGTGAATAGCAGCGAGGACTTTCATGGTCTCTGGGTTCAGAGTTTCCCCGTCCGAAGAGCCTTGCTGGGGCTCCATTTGCGCATCTGATGCTAGCTCAGAATCCGCCGGGGGGGGGGAGGTTTCGATCGGCGATATTTGTCTAATTTCTCAAGGGCCTTAGAAGGAGGTTTGATGGGAGCCATAGGTAGTTAAGGCAATAAATGAACAGCGAAGGAAGCTACCAAGTCGAAATTAGGTGGCTGGGGAGGATGGGTGGAAATTGCAAGATGGGGACCTCCTAGTTTAGGTAAGGATCGCCATGTCACATTTCACTGGTGCAGTAAATTTTCCACATACAGGTGCAAAAACAACAGGTGACCTGTCATGCGTTGGTGTCGTAGATACCAACAGCGGTACGAAGCCAGCCGGCACCTCTCGGAGTGCACTGCAACCGGGCCGCAAGGACCCACAATATAGGTGGCTGGGTAAGAAGGCACACCACAGGCCGATGTTGTGACAATGCAGTATTAACAGTCTTGGCGGCTATTTACAGGACTGAGATGGATTATAGATCATGCAGAGACTGGCAGTCAGAGGCCCTGGGTAACAGAGTGCCAGGAGATTGTGCTGGTGCAGTGATATAATAAACTGGCTTTCCACTTCCGTGAACGGGCACAAGAGGGCGACAAAGTCCGCGGAGTGGAGGAAAGGCACAGTGGTGTTATATGGGTCTCAGGAGTGAGGAGCAGTGTGCACAGATATGTGAAAGCAGAAGTGCAATCCGCTTATAGCAACTTGCTAGAGCGGCAGCAAAAATTGTATGAGATCACACTGGACCCAAACAGAGGGGCTAGGCGCCTCAAAGTCCTCCAATACAGGTGTCTTTTTAGAGGTGTTGGGGCTGCGCACTCCTCTCCATCTCCAGAGGCGATAACTGGGGTACAGTACTCTGCCGTGTGTAGTGTGCACAAGGCTCCCACTGCGCCCAGTACAAGCCGCCTTGGATCCTTTATCTTCTGCCACCGCTTCCTATGCCGGCCTCAACACGTGGCGGTCCGCGTGCTGCCAAGCACGGCCCCCTAAAGCGCCGGAGCGCAGCAAAGTCGCGGCAAGACCGCCGTCAGAGATAAGGCTGCTCCGATGGTCCTCGCTGTCTCCAGTTCCCGCCGCAGGCCTATCTCGGGCTCCGCTGTGTGCTCCAGCCGGTGCGATCCCGAGGACGTAGCTGGCGGGAAAGCAGGTCACGCTCGCCACCCGCAGCAAGATGGCGACCACGTGCTCTAAGTCCCGAAGTAACAGTTCCAGGGACAGTGGGAGTGCAGGGAGCGCGGTACTCACGGTCCCAGGGGTGTACGCAGGGCACAGAAAACACCCGGACTGCTGCTCTGCTTCAGGTCCCGGTGACCGGATCGTCTGCCTCCGCCGTCTCCCTCTTGCTGCGTCTTGCTCGCCATCCCCAATGCAGGCGCGGGAATCATGAAACTTCCGCAGGGCCGGGGTTTTGTACCGGAGTATGGCGCGTGTTGTGGGATGGGACTTCACCGCTCCGGAATTGCAGTCTGCCTCCTGCTGCGCCGCGGACCTCAGCAGGTCTCTCCTGGTCCTCCCGCACTTTCAGCTCCACAAGTCACTGGACGGGAAATCCCGGCGCCCACTCTCTAAGATGGCGGGCCCTTGCTGTGGTAGCCGACTAGGGCCTCACAGTCCCCTCGGTCTCGTTCCTCCGCAACTTCCCGAGCCAGGGACCGCTGCTGTCCGGTACTTAGCTGCGTCCGTCCGACCCTCTGCAGTGTAATTTAGGACAGGATAGAGCAGGATTTACGGTCTTGATGGCCGGTGGAAGCAGGAGCTCCTGCAGCGCACGTCTTGTCTCCTCCGCGACCAGGCTACGCCCCCCCGCAATCATGACTTAGAGAAGCATTACTATGGTTTGTAGGTGTTGTGCATATAGGTGCATTTGCTGTCTGATTTAGTTATATAGTTTGGATTTATGAAACGTGGCTTAGCCAGTGGGTCTTCACCAGTGGTGGGGGGCGTCTATTTCTGAAATTGCCTGTAGCGGTGTAAATCTTTTAACGCTGTTTTGCAGATGCTCAACTGTCGCTGCACTATGGGAGCCCTCTACGGTATAGGGTTTCTTTGTCGGTTTTGTGCGTGAGACGACTTGAGTGTAGTTACTTTAGTTAGTACCGTTTGATAAGGGAGTAGATGTGTTACAAGGCCACGGGGTTGCTGTTGTTGAATTTAATTCTTTTGCATAAACCTACATGCCCGTTTGATCCGATAACAGTTGTTGTGTTGCGGTTGTGGCCATATTTTGACTTTTCCCTTCTGTACCTAAAAGAGCAAACAATGTATTGTAATAAACTGGTAATTACACACAATTTAGTATTATACATAGCTAAAAAATCATATGCCAGGGTCGGGATTCGAACCCGCACAGATATATTTTTCCAGTGGATCTTAAGTCCAACGCCTTAACCACCCTAGCACAAATGTAACAAATACATATTACTTACCTCTGCTATTTACATTGCTAGGCCCGGGTATTTCCATCCTATCGTGGGTGGATATATGCATCATAAGCTTTTCACCATGGAATTTGGATCTTTAAACGGGTGGTGGGATATTCTCTTTAAAGTCTAGTTTTCTTGGTTTAGTACATTTTCGCTCTGAAAACACAATTACCTTTTAGAATATGATATTTAGAAATGGGTGAATTTCTCAAAAATTTGATTCGCCGAATTTTCCAACAAAATTCTTTTCGGCCCGAATAAATTTGCGACTAGTGATGAGCGATTGTGTCAACTATTATTATCGGATCGATAGTATTTATCATGCCGATAGTCGATGACAGATTATCGCCGATGACCATTAAAGTCTATTGGAGAGGAACAACGGCTTCATTCTTACACCCAAACAGGGGTGGTGAAGCTGGAATTAAAATCCACAACAGTAAACTGGATACGTGCTACATCTTAGACAAGACAATTAGGTAACAAGAGTCACAGAAAAAAAACTGACAGACTATTCACTATCCGTGTCTTGTACCACAGCATGACCCTTAAACCTGCATGACCCACAAATTATAAAGTGCCAGAAGGCAGTATTATTTGAACCATCATTTTAGTTGAACTGGACATGGACTATCCCTGTCCTGGAATGCAGCATGACCCTTAAACCTCTCTGACCCACAGATAAAAAAGTGCCGGAAAAAGGAGTCTTTGAAACACCATTTTAGTTGAACAGGACATTGACTATGCCTGTCCTGGACGCAGCATGACCCCAAAACCCGCATGACCCACAGATTAAAAAGTGCTGGAAGAAAGTAGTCTTTGAACCACTGCTAGACTGGCCGCTGTACAGCATGCAGGTCATACTGGTGGAAGGAGAAGGGGTAGGATGGGTCTCTGGCGGTGGTGGTGATTCTTGGGCGACGGTGGAGGCTGAAGCGGAGGCTGATCCTTGCCTATGACGCTAAGAGACATGGGCAGCTGAGGAACGCTTGGTCTTGTAAGTGGCGGAGTAGGAGGAGGAGGCGGCGGAGGGTGTGACAGTGGTTGGAAGCCCGGGACCGGTGTGGCCTTTTTTCGGCAAGTGTTCCCTCCATTTCAACTCATGCATTCGCTGCATGTGACTAGACATGTTGGTGGTGGTTAAACACCTAAGATTCTTCCCTTTACTGATGCGTTTACGGCAAAGGCGGCATATGACATCGCAGGGTGAATCAGAGGTTTGATCGAAAAAGGCCCAGGCTTGAAAGGTCCTGGACCATTTTGACGGCGATAAGCGAGGAGAGGTGTTTCCGCTGATCATGGCTGGCGGAATAATCTCAGTGGACTTCTGCGACCGCCCTCTCCCTTTTTGAGGCGGCAGCCGTACTGACACTACCCCATCGTTTTCCTCCTCGTCCAGTGATGAAGTGCTCTCAAGCAAATTCTGCTGAAAAGACCATGTTGGATCCCCAATGTCATCATCATCATCATCAACACAGGTGACTTCCTGGTCCTGACAGTCTGCATCCTGGAGCTGCGGGCTACAAGCAACAGGCACTGCAAGGCGTTGCCGACTGCCCGGGATTTTTGTCAATCGACCGGCTTCCTTCTCCTCCTATGATGGCATCAGCAATTGGGCGTCAGAGCAGACAAAATCATCCTCTTTGGCCTCTTGATCTTTTGAAATGCCTTCTGACCCCAACCACATTTTGTCACCAAAGAGGTCTTCAAAAAATGTATTATCCACAGTGGTGTATACATGAGTTGACATTTGGGCTGCCTTTGCTTCATGTTGGATGGATGCTGATGATGATGACGACATTGGTGGCCGTGACTGGGAGGACGAGAAGGTAAGACTTCTGGATACAGGTTACATTAATCACTGAATAACAGATTGGCGATGCTGTTTGTTACTGAGATTCACAGGGCACCAACCCAGCGATGACAGGCCTGACGGTCCTGCAACCGATGATACGCTGGCTTGCATGTTGTCACCAGCACTGGAAGGAGCACCTTCTCTCGTACCTCTATGTCCTACACCCCTCTTTGCTTGCTTACCACCTGCATTTCAAGAGTTTTTGACAGTCTCTTATTGAAAGACGGCAAATCACAGCTATTCTTAAATCCCTCTAATTTCCAACAGCCAACTAGGATTAGAAACATAATTGTTTCTATCAAATAGATGTGAAATGTGGTCTGGTGGAAGAACCGTAACACCAAATCAACAGTGTTTTTCCTTCATTCCCATAGATTTACAACTGCCCAGTAGGACTAGCAGTTGATAGTTTTCAACAAACTATCGTACAAATGCACGATTAGCGCCAAACTGAGATGCACTGAGTGAAATAGAAGTATTAAAAAGTTATATGGATTAATATGGCGGACTTCGCACCACTGACAACAGGCGTAATTTACTATCAAATATGTATAACACAAGTTGTATACAACTGAGCTCTTTGCGGCAAACAGGCGCACGGACTGAAATAAAACTATTTAAAAGTTATAGGGATAAGTTATGCCGGTTTTTGGGCATATTATTCCCTAGTAATAGCACAGGTGAAATTTAAATGATGCCATATAAAAAAATCGGTCTGTATTTCAATCCCAATACAACAGTAACACAAGATTGAGTGGATTACTTGAATCTGAAATTCCCTAATAATAGCACAGATGAAATTTAAATGATGGCGGACAAAAAAGTGGTCTGTATTTCAATCCCAATACAACACTATCAGGATTGAGTGGATTTTTAGAAACTGAAATTCCCCTTATCAATACAATAAATTTATATTAGAAATGTTTTTTAAAAAGGGGAGGGGAGAATTACACCCCCCTTGGACACTCTGGGAGGAGACCCCACAAACTAAACAAAAAGATAATGCTGGTGCATTAAATTTAGGCAACTGAGGCCCAGTCTCTGATAAAAGCAACTTCTTTCAGGATGAGTTGTATAGAGCAAAGGGATCCAGAACGCTGAGTGAGAAAGTAACAGACATATAGTGGTCTTTTTCCCCCTCCACACTCGCTGAATAAAGCTGTATAATGAGATCTGTGTAGCAGCAGATATAGAACACTGAGTGAGTGAGCAAGTAACAGACTTGTAATGGTCTTTTTCTCCCTCCCCACTAATCACTAATTAAAGCTGTATAATGAGATCAGTGTAAGAGCAGGCTCAGCAGCAGAGACGCTATGCCAGGACACAACGAGAGGAATGTGGTACACGGGGCCGCCCGTTCTTATAAGTGCTGTGACTCACAGAATCCCCCCCGGTCTCTGATTGGCTTAGTCTGCACATGTCATTTTGGGTTTCCCTTTTTTCCTCCCAAGTTTTCCCCTCGTGTAATGCCAGTGCTTGCAGCCATTTTAGCAATAAAAAACCACGCTTAGTGTCCCGCGAATCACCCTAAATCTTCGACTTTCGTGCAGAACCGAAGTTTTATGAAATTCTAAACGAAGTCACTTGGTTAGATTAGTGTTGTGCGTTTTTTATCGGATCAAAGTTGAAATGGCATGGTTTTTATGGTGATCGAAATTTCCAGATAATGCGATAATAAGGTTATTAAAATCTGTGCCATCATCTATTAAGATTGCGCCTTTCTCGGAGTTTCCTGTAAATTTGGGCGGCCAGCAAATCAGATTACAGAATAGAGCAGGATGAGATGTGTTGTGCGACGTATGGATGACTGGGATGTGTATGGTTAGCGTTTGGCTGGAAAAATTACTTGACCTCGTTTTATAGAACGCGTTTCCTGTTTCAGCTCAGTGTCTCTCAGCGTCTCATTGGGATAGACCTGCGCCTGCCTGTGGACAAACAGCCTCAGCGAAAAAAAATGTAGTCTATTTCTGCAAGAGAAACCTATACCTCTTTGCTGTCGATCTCTTCAATTTTGAGTTAGATTAGGGGATTTAGAACATTTTATGTAGTTAGCTAGAGAATTTTAAAGCTGGAATCTACCACTGTAAATTACGGCGGTGGGAGCGGGGGGGGCCCTCCGCGGGAGTACACAGAAAGCTCTATCTTAAAAGAACACTGGATAAAAATTCACCAAGGAATTAGGTAGACATTGTAGTGGAATATCTTTATTGATTAACAGTTTGCTATTGGAAAGAATTTCCTGGATATTGAGGCAGCCTGAACTTATATTGGAAACACTTCATTTCTAGTAACGCTGCGTTCTCTTTGTAGCTGCAAAACTCCACTTTTTATTATCAGTATACATTTCCGATAGGTGTTCATTTTATCCCATTTCACCTTGTGGATGTTGATATATCTACCTTGCAACTGAAATTAAAACAAGCAATCTTGTAGTCAGCCACAGGTTGTTTGTTGCAAAATTACCGTTGTATCGTACGAAAACATCACAGTTAAGTGTTTTTTGACTTTTGCGCACCCAGCACTGTTCATTGACGCAGCATCTACAGTAATCTTAAAACAGCGAATTCTATATTTCACCACAGGTGAATTGAAAGGTGCAAAAAATACAGTTTATTATATCAAAACTAAACAGTTACGTTGTTTTTTGACTTTTGCTACACCCCAGCACTGTTCATTGACGCTGCATCTAAGTAATCTTAAATACAGACAATTTATATTCACACAGTGAATTGAAAGGTGCAAAAAATACCTGTTATTTATCAAAACATAAGTACGTGTTTTGACTTTTGCGCACCCGCACTGTTCATGACGGCAGCATCTACGTAAATCTTAAAAAACAGCAATTTTATATTTCACCAAGGTGAATTGAAATAGGTGCAAAAAATACCGGTTTATTATACGAAAAACTAACAGTTACGTGTTTTTTTGACTTTGCGCACCAGCAACTGTTCATTTGAGCGGCATCTACGTAAATCTTAAAACAGCCAATTCCTATTTTCACCCAAGGTGAATTAAAGGTGCAAAAATACAGTTTATTATACCCAAAACATATCAGATACGTGTTTTTTGGACTTGTTGCCCAGTCCACGATTTGTTGATGACAACTTGCAGTTAAATTTGAATCCAGCAAATTTTGTTTTGATTAGAGGGATTTGAGAATAGCTGTGATTTGCCGTCTTTTATAAAGAGACCAACCCCCAAACCCTCCCCCCACTTTCCTAAATATTCAATACCTTCTCAAATTTTTATATTTCTGAACATGGAGCGAAATGCAGTGGTAAGCGAGCCAAAAGAGGGAGAGTAGGCACATGGAGGTAGACGTACGAGAGAAGAGGCATCCTTCCAGTGCTGGCGACAACAACGAATGCCAGCGGATGTCAAGGTTGCAGGACCGTCAGGCCTGTCATCGCTGGGTCAGGGCACCTGTGTATCTAAAGTAACGAACAATCGTCGCCAATTGTCTTCAGTGGTTAATGCAACCTGATCAGCAATCTTAACATCCTCGTCCTCGCAGTCACGGCCACAAATGTCGACATCAGCATCTTCCGCATCTGTTCCAACATGAAGCATGCCAAAATGTCAACTCGTGTACCCACCCACTGTGGTAATTCCCTTTTCTCGAAGACCTCTTTGATGTACAAAAATTACGGTTGGGGTCAAGAGAAGGCATGTTAAAAGATCAAGAGGCCCAAACAGGATGATTTTCTCTGCTCTGAACGCCAGTTATGATGCCACAGAGGAGGTGAAGGAAAGCTCCGGTCAATCGGACAAAAATCCCGGAGCGGTCGGCAAGCCTTGCAGTGCCCTTGCTATGTTAGCCGCAGCTTCTGGATGCAGAAAGTCAGGACTACCAAGCTCTCCTGTGTTGAAGATGATGTATGATGATGACGACGACATGCGGATCCATCTGACTTTTCGCAGAATTTGCTAGCGGCGCTTATCAGTGGCGAGGAGGAGAGATGGGGTTGAGTGTCAATACGGGTCCCGCCACAAAAAGGGAAGAGGGCGTCGCAGAGAAGTCGCTGATTATGATTCGCAAGCCACGGTCAGCGCAAAACCCCGATCCTCGTTATAGCCGTCAAAAGGTCCAGGACCTCTCAAGCCTGGGCCTTCTTTGAGGAAAGCCTTGATTCACCAGCGATGTCATATGAGCCTTTGCCGTAACGCATAAGTAGAGGGCCAAAAGAACCTTAAGTGGTTAAACCACCACAAATGTCTAGTTTCACATGCAGCACATTGCAATGAGTTGAAATGGAGGGGAACACCTTGGCCAAAAATGGCCAGACCAACGACGGGACCTCACCAACTCTGTCACACCTCTCGTCTCCGCCTCCTCCTCCTCCGCCACACCAAAGGTTCCTAAGCTGCCATGTCTCTCAGAGGTCATGATCAGGGATCAGCCTCCGCTTCAGCCTCCTCCGTCGCAGAACCGAGTACCACACGCACCAATCTCAGAGACCCATCCATACCCCTTCTTCACTTCCGCCAGTTTGCACGAACCCTGCACGCCGTACAGCCGGCCTGGTCTAGCAGCCAGCCTTCTGTCTTCCAGGTTTGGGAGCAGTAGGAAACATTTAACCCAAACCATCCCAAAGCCAAAAGCTTTGAATGTCGGCATTGCCAGGCTTTTGGCCTTGGAAATGTTGCCTTTCCGTTTGTGTACACAGATGGGTTCCGCCACGTCATGGCCCTCGCTTGCCCCAATACCAGGATGCCAAGAAGGCATTTCTTTGCCAGAAAAAGCCGTTCCCTGACCCTGCCAGCCAAGTGTCATCTTAAAATTTCCAAGCGCGTTGTCTGCCATTCTGTGTCCGGAAAAAGTCCATACCCCTCCCCAAAATCAACCGCCGACACTGGATAGTAAGCACGGCCAAGGCCGCTATCTCTCTGTGACAAGCTCACTGGGTGAGCTGGGTGGATGTCTCTGGGGGGTGACGGTGGATCTCAGGCTCCGGCGCATCGCTCTTCAAAAACCGCAGGGATGGTGCAGGTCTTTCCCCCAAGGTCCTCTGGTGGCATCACGTGCCCAGAGACACCAGGCTGTGTTGAAATTAATCTGCCTTGGAGAGACCGTTCCACACACAGGTACAGAGGAGTGTGACGCTCTAAGCAACGAGGACGAGCGCTGGGATGGGTGACATGAACTTGTGCCAGGCAATGTGGTGTGCGATAACGGGGTGAAAATCTGATGGCCCGCCCTTAAAAGGGGTTGTCCCCCATACAAAGATTGATCTTCATTGGAATGTTGATTGTTTTTAAAAGATCTTTAGCTGAAAACCAAATTTTTTTAAACCCAAATTGTCACATGTTTTCAGATATCTCTTCTTGTAGGGGCACCTGAGCTGACTCAGGTCCCTATGGTCACCCGACCTGCTTGTTCTTTATTATAGGCTGCCCGGCTTGGTTTTTTTCATTACAGGAGGGCGGCGAGCGCGCTACGTTCACCCAGGACGCCACTCCCTCTCCTTCTCCGTTTGTCTTCCTGCTATCGAGCACAGAGCGCACTGAGCAGTGGAGTTACGGCATTCAGCTGGTTGCACTGTTCATCCCTCCTCCCCTCCGAGGTTATACTGCTGAAGCGCTGGGCTGCTAATGTCTCTGCAAAATGATTTATTACTGGCCTTCACATGTGGGGAGGGGGTGGAGGAGAGTAACAGGCAGGTGTTGTTGAAGTTGTTACAATAGCTCTACTCACAGTAGAAATATGGTTTTATGGACCAGAAGATAAGTGCGGTCCCGCAACTGTTTCCTCACTCTCCGTGGATTGCAAATAAATCACTGGGGAGGAATGCAGGCAGGAGTTAGAGGAACACTTCAGGATCAGGACAAACGTCTACACTATTTATTGTATATTGTTTATCTTGATAATGGGAAGCTCGGAACTCCCGTTGTTACTGCAAGCAGCGGGGACGCGAGCAGGACACAAGTGTTGACGTCACCTAGGGTGAAGGGAGGGGGAAGAGGGAGGGAGAGGGTTAGCAAGGAAAATGCAAGCCGCCCTCATTTTCAAAAATCAAGAGAATGAAAACAGGGACCAAAGGTAGGCTTAACTCTCGACATGAGGACATCCTTAAGATCGGAAGGCTGGAGCACCATCCCTTGCCTGAGCACATGTCATGAACCTTGTCTGTCCAGAAATTTCTAAAGAAAGCTACCGGGTTGGACTGCCTTGACTGAGGACAGGCCTCAGAGGTTGAGTTCGCACTTTCCGCCGTTCGCACCCTGACTGTCGTCCCGACCTGGCTGCGTATGCAGCGTCAGCTCGGCCTTCCCGTCAACGTCTCATGTTGCACGTAGCAGGCACACTGCAGGAATTCACCACTCCACAAGCTCCAGCGCTTTGTGGCAGCAGCGCAATGCCATTCGCAGTACGAAGAGTGACACATGGATGACAAGGAGCCCGGTAGGACCTCGGGGTGTTAACACCGAGAGTGGAGGGCAGGTGTAAAGAGCTCACTGCTCACAATACTTTGCAGTTTTGAAGAAGCCACCAAAATGGTCAGTGCGGACCAATGCCCTTGTCAGCATGAGCTTTGTGGTGATCTTAGTTCTGATCGATCGTTTTGGACACTCTTGAAACACAGGTCCCGCCAGCGACGCGGAGGAGACGGACACCGATGCGGACAAGGAGCCTTTCTCTCCGTCTAAATCCACCAAGGCCACGAAAGTTTCACACATTTCCATCGGTCTTCATTGGCAGTTGTTCGGGGTTCCAGAGCTAGGAAACAGAAGTGCAAGGGGTTGGGCGCATCAGCTCTCAGGGTGCATCATCTCAGGCAAGTCAGGGCTGTGTGAAGCTGTGCCGGAGGCAGCGGAGGAGGAGGAGGGAGGAGGAGAGGAGTGGAGGAGGAGGAGGTGGTATTCCTAGACACCGATGTTACCGACGTCCCTGCACTTGGAAAGAGGTTGGCGGCCGAATTTGAGGCGGAGGAGGGAAGATGAGGAAGATCAGTTTGTAGTGCCCTCGTCCCAGAGGCTTGGGACACTACAATGCTTTCCATCTCTCACATGTCGTGCTTGGATGCTCATTTCCTCCACACTGATCCTCGCATTAAGGCCATCAAAATGAACAACAGTTACTGGGTTGCCACCCTCCTGGGATCCCCGGGTACAAAAAAAAAAATCAGCACTTTCCTTCCACCCCACCCTAATAGAGAGTAAAATGCAGGAAATGGAGACCTTGTGATTGATCAACTGGCGACATCTGTTGCGTTGCTTCCGATCCCAAATGTCAGGTGGACAACATCGCGACGTTGACAGCAAGTAGAGATGCCAAGTAGGCGTAGCGGCAGCAGCAGGCAAGGTGCAGATGCATAATGGGTACCTATGGCAATTCTTTGGTTACCACCTCACGACGCATGCAATGCAGGGCAACAAATATCCAACCACACAGAGCTCAGCTTAAGGATCATGGTGCATACGACTTCTGCGTTCTCAAACACCGATGTTTTTGCCATGTGTTACCGGACCCAAGAGACTTCTGGGTATCCAAAATGGACGAATGGCACGAGTGGATCGTCAAGCCATAGAGGTTTTGTCCTGCCCCAGCAGCAGCGTCATATCTGGCGGACCTTCGCACAGTGGAGGAGTACATTACAGACAAACCATCCGGCTTTCCACAGATAAATGTGGATCGTTTGACTTTCATCAAGTGGATCAGGCATGGATCTCTGGATGGATGTTTGTGGCCCCAATTGCCGAGTCCGATTAGTTTGCCGTCTACTGCACATTCCTTTTTAACAGAAAATGGTCCTCTAGAAAACTTTTTTTTTTTAAAATGATCATTTTCTTACTGCAATTTTTATTCTCTTTTCCCTAACAGTTTCATTTTGCTGGTTTTGCTGTGAGGAGGACTGTAAAAGGACAGCAAGGGTTTCATGACAACCACCGTATTCCATTCTCTATCTCACTTTATCTTAAGAAGTTTTCACATGTCAATGGTTTTTGGTGGTCATGGTGCTGTGAGATACAGCTATGAATTATGGTCTCCCTTTGAACAGAACTTGTGGCTTCTCAAGTGGCATTTCTCCCTCACAATTTTTAAATGTGGCTGAGAAGTATTTTTTATAATTTTTGGAGGGTCATGTTGTGTGTGATACCAGTATAAGTATGGTCCTTTGGAACAGAATTGTGGCTTCTAGTGGCATTTCTCACTCAAAATTTTTAATAGTGGCTGATGAGAAGTCATATTTATAATTTTTCTAGGGGTCATGTAAGCTGTGAGATTAGATATAGCAATTATTCATGGTCCTTTGTAACAGAAATGTGGCTTACTAAAGTGGACATTTCTCCCCTCACCAATTTTAAACAGTGGTGAGAAGTAATTTTTATAATTCTTTTGGGTCATGTGCCTTTGAAAATGCAGCTAAGTACAGGTACCTATCTATAAAAATTTTTTTGTTACTAACAGAACATTTAGTTCTTCACAATTTGCAAAGTGGCTCAAGGGTCATGCTTTGATTTTTGGGGGCATTTTGCATGTGTATGCAGCTATACTAAAGGGCATATTCTAACTAAATGTTGTTATAACAGGACATTTGTTCTTCTCAATTGTCAAGAGTGGCTCAAGGGTGATGGTGCTGTCAAGAAATAGGAACTAGGTAGGAGACTAATGTTAATGGTAAACATATTGCAAAATGACTTGGATTTGCACGAGCTTTAACTTAGCTATCAATCCCTGTATGAGACAACCCATTTAATACAATGAACAAAAAAGGAGAAACAAAGACTGGTGGGATTCCATCTATTTTAAAAATGTGTTTTTAGAATTAAAGTACTAAAAAATTGCATGTACAAAATAGCTGTTAAAAAAATTCCTCTGAATTGTACAAGGGAGGATACGGTACAGGAAAACTTGAACCAGTTGCTTGGTTTATATCAGAGGACATGGAGTATGGAGCACGGACAGAGACAAAGTACAGAGACATTTCCTCAGCACGTTGAGTAAAATGAGAAAAGAATGCCAAGATAAGGGCACCTGGGTGTAACAGGAGCGTAACCCACCAGGATTTCAAGTGAAGATCAATTGGTCACCCACACGCATACGGAGGGGGCAAGCGCCTACCCAGGCGTATTGGACTGTTGTACAGAGGAAGGTGGAGTTCTCACACTTCCGCTTCCGCACTTGCTTCAGCACGAACATGTTTTCGTTGCTGCGTTCATCACGGGGCATTTAACCTGCGTGTTAATAGAATGACGGGACGCCAGCCTGGGGCTTTTTACCGCACCCACTGAAAACTCCGGCCTGGGTCATGCTGTGCCAGGACAGGTATACGTTCAAGTGTCCAGGTGTGAAACTAAAATGGTGGTTGAAAGATCCTTTTTCGGCACTTTTTTAAATGGTGCGGGGTCATGCAGGTTTGGGGGTTCATGTGTGGCCCAGGACAGTATAGTCAATGATCCAGTGAAACTAAAATGGTGGTTGAAAGATCCTTTTTCTTTCCGGGCACTTTTTATATGTGGGGTAATGCAGGTTTGGGGCCTCATGCGTGGCACCAGACAGGTATAGTTCAATGTCCAGTTTCAAACTAAAAATGGTGGTTGAAAACTCCTTTTCCGGCACTTTTAAAATGTGGGGGTCATGCAGGTTTTGGGGCTCATGCTGTGGCCCAGGGAAGGTATAGTCAATGTTCAGTTCAAACCTAAAATGGGTGGTTGTGAAAGACTCCTTTTTCCAGGCACTTTTTAACTGTGGGGGTCATGCAGGTTTTGGGGCTCATGCTGTGGCCAAGGACAGGTATAGTCAAATGTCCTGTTCAACTAAATGGTTGGTTGAAAAACTCCTTTTTCGGCACTTTTTAAATGTGGGGGTCATGCAGGTTGGGGCTAATGCTGTCGGCCAGGACAGGTATAGTCAATGTCCAGATCAACTAAAATGAGTTGGTTGCAAAGACTCCTTTTTCCGGCACTTTTTAAATGTAGGGGTCATTCGCTGCGTTCCAGGACAGGGATATTTCAAATGTCCTGTTCAAGTAACATGATGGTTCAAATCATACGCCTTCTGGGCACTTTTACATTTGTGGGTGATGCAAGGTTTAAGGGTCAGGCTGTGGTACAGACAGGGATAGTAAATGGTCTGTGACTTTTTTTCCGTGACTTTTATAAAACCTATGTGTGTTGAATAACGATGAGAACGTATCATTTTGACAGCTTTGTGGATGTTAATTTCAGCTCTCCACGCCTTGTTTGGGTGTAATAATGAAGAGTGTTGTTTGCTCTCACCATAGACTTTAATGGTCATCGCGCATAATCGATGCTCACTATCGAAAAACCTTATCGATAGCGGCCGACTATCGACTATCGCTCGATCTCGATAGCCAACGCAATCGCTCAACACTAGTTAGAATCAATTCACCCATCTCTAATGGTATTCTAAAATTCTGTATTCCGTATTGGACATTTTTAAACTAAAATTAATGTTTCTTTCTACATCACCTTTTTTAGAACCTTGAGAAATGGCATCCTTCTCTTTAGCGAGAGGAGCGTCGCAAACAGACGGCTCCGGATCTATATAACATAGTTCAGCGTCTAAATAAAAATCAGAAACAATATTAAGCTATTGCACGTTTGAATAAATGTTTAGCTACTACACAGGACTGATTAAATGACCAGATTAAAACGCTTAAACTTACCGATGAAGGCCTTTCTAAATGTTTATCCTTGATGTTTTGACATGTGGGAAGCATCACCAATCCGTTCTGTGGCACGGGCATTCAGTCGATGGTTAAAAGAGAAGGAAAGGACTTTAAATGAGAAAATACAGTAAAATAAATAAAGATTTTGAAATAGTCATGTACTTGAAAAGAAAACTGTAAATGCTGCCTATATTTACCCAGCTCTGAGTCAGTGAAGTCATCAGCAGTACCAGTGTTGTTACTTACATTCTCATTCTGTTGCGACATCTAAAAATAAATTAATTCTTCATCAAGGCCCCTACCAGTTACATTTCTATAACATGAATATATACATGTAAAAAACAAATAGAATATGGTTAATACAGACACATTTTCCAGAAATAACGGATATACCACACACACCATAACTAGTTCCACGGCGCCGCCGCTATCGCCGCGATCGTTGCGGTCCTAAGCCCGTACCCAGTCGCTAAGCATATCGGCTTAGAGGCTTAGGACCTTGGCGACGGCCAGCTGGATGGCGGGACTAACTGTATGTGCGTCGACGGAGCACATTCAGGTTAGATGCTTCAGCGGAGCAGAGAAGCTCCGCGGAGTAAATCTGTGGCGAGTCAGGATGCGGCTCTCGTGCGCGCCGGTGGTGCACAGCCAGGCCGGCGTGCGCGTTCATCACGCTGCCGCGCGCCGGCCCTAGGTGGCCGTCACACCGCTGAGAAAAGGACCGGGATAGCAGCGGACCGCGACAGCGGCAGGAGCGGAGGTCAGGTAAGTGCTGTCAGGGATATTACTTTTTAATTAGCGCTATATTGCTGGGGGCTATTATTTATTGTTATTGTGCAGGGAGGGATGCTATTATCTATGGTTATATGTGCAGGGAGGGGGCTATATCTATGTTATATTTGCAGGGTGGGGGGCTGTTCTGTTATTATTGTTATATGTGCAGGAGAGGGGGCTCTGTTATCTATTGTTATATGTGCAGGGAGGGGGGCTATTCTCTACTGTTATATGTGCAGGGACGGGGGGATATTATCAACTGTTATATGTGCAGGGGAGGGGGGCTATTTTCTATGTCATATGTACAGGGAGGGGGGCTATTATTCTACTGTTATTATGTGCAGGGAGGGTGCTATTATCTACTGTTATATGTGCAGGGAGGGATGCTATTATCTACTGTTATATGTGCAGGGAGGGGGGTATAATCTACTGTTATATGTGCAGGGAGGGGGGCTATTATCTACTGTTATATGTTGGTCAGGAAGGGATGCCTCATTTATCTACTGTTTATATGTGCAGGGAGGGATGCTATATCTTACTGTTATCTGTGCAGGGAGGGGGGCCATTATCTACTGTTATATGTGAAGGGAGGGGGGCGTTATTATCTACTTATTATTGTGCCAGAGGAGGGATGCTATTATCTATGTTATATGTGCAGGGAGGGATGCTTTTATCCTACCTGTTATATGTGCAGGGAGGGGGGCTATTATCTACTGTATATTGTGCGGGAGGGGGGCTTTATCTATTTCATATGTGCAGGGCGGGGGGGCTTTTATCTATATTTATACGTGCAGGGGAGGAGCTTTAATCTACCTTACATTTGCTGCTGTGAGGGCCTATAAGCTACTACATCCATAGTTCGCTGTGTGGGCCTATTAATCTACTAATATGTGCTGTGAGGCCTTTAAGCTACTAAATATACACGTGCTGATGGGGCTATAAGCTATCTATATTCCTGCTTGGGGACCTAAACCTGCCTATATACCTGCTGGGGACCTAAAACTGCCTATATACTGCTGGGGGACTAAACACTGCCTAATACCTGACTGGGGGACCTAAACCTGCCTATATACATCGCTAGGGGGATCCCATAACCTTGCCTATATACCTTAATGGGGGATCACCATAACTGCCCTTTTACTGCTGGGGGATCCACTAACCTCGCCTATATACTGCTGGGGGGACATATAACTACACACCTACCTAATGGGATGATTATAAAAAAGTATATTACCCTACTGGGGGCGAGTAACTTACGTGGGGACCTTTTACCTTACTGGGGGACCACATAATTTACTGCGTTGTGAAGTCGCTAACAGTCGTTTAGCCGCGTTGTTAAGGCCTCAGCTTACAACGGTCAGTTGATAAAGATGTTAGCAATCGGACTCCGTCGGACTCCAGTCGGTTGTTAAAGCCAGTTGTTAAGGCAACAAGTCGACTTGTTAAACCTTTGCTAATCTTCTTTTCCTTTTTTAGATCAGGGGGGGACTAAACATATACACTTAATTACAGTAAAAACAAATCGTATCTGGTTAGTACAGACACATTTTCCACAAATACAAAATTAGTATGCTCAATTATATTTCTATAGCATGAATATATACACACATGAATTACAGTAAAAATACAAAATTAGTATGTGGCATATAGAAATAAAATATTATTTTAGTAGCCTAACAGAGCAACTTACATTTTTTTTCGGAGGTTGCTGAATTATTTCGGCGCCAGAGGTATTACACACAGCAGGCTGATAGAGTGGATGTCTTCCGCCTGGCATACATCTTCATGTAGAATGCAGCATTGTGTGGCTGTGGAGGGAGGTGGTGGGGGGCGTGTCACAGTCTGGGGGCCATTAGCTGTTTTAACATCTAGTTCCTTTAGATTGAGTGCATTCCAATAGTTAAATGATGTGCTGTATAAAAATTATACCACTGTATATACCATCTCATCGTTCTATACACTACTACATCTAGCTGTGAACTGAATTAGTGAAAATTATGCAGCTTAAATATTTAGAAAATATATTGCAACAACAATATTTTACACCTATGGCTAAAGCTTCTTTTGGGGGGATTGAAAAATTGTACAGAGTAATTAAAAAATATGGTATATCTCGAAAAAATCTGTGCTGTTGGCTAAGTCATCAAAATGTTTACACATAACATGAACCTGTCAGAAAGATCGTAATATTCACCAATTTTTTACTACAAACAGTGTGAAAGCCGCCTTAGTCGAGAGGTTTAACCGCACTCTTAAATCACACATGTGGAAATACCTCACAAAGCATAACACTTATCGGTACATTGAGATTTTACACAATCACACTTATCATAATTCAGTTCGCTGCACTCCTGCTTCTGTAACAAACAACAACTCTTTAAGAATATGGAGAAATATTTATAGCAAAAGCATAAGTGTTAAACCAACCAAGCCGTGTTTAAAAATCGGGGACCATGTGAGAATCTCTCAGTATAAAGGCACGTTTACTAAAGGATATGAGCAGACTTATACGGATGAAATTTTTTTTTTTTCTCAGACATCAACACGAGATTCCAAAAACCGCTCTATAAAATTGTGGACTTGTGCAGTGACCCGATACAAGGATCTTTTTATAATCGAGGAGATTCAAAAGATCCCGGAGAATGCCGATCGCATCTACAAAATAGAAAAGATACTGAAAACAAAGTGTAGCAAGGGTAAAACTTATTATCTTGTAGAGTGGCTCGGCTTTCCCTCAAAGTTTAACAGTTGGATTGCGAAGAGAGATTTGATAGCTGTATAAATTATTTAGACGGGCTCTTTTTATATTACGTTACCTAGTAATTCTTGATCCAGATTTTACCCTGAAAATACGATATCTAATTATACAACTAAAGTTAGCCAAACCTGTTCACCCATCAGTTCCCTATGAAGTTGCTCTAACTGAAATACAATACCCGCGCACATAGTATACTTTTGGTAATCAAGAAGGCACATTTATTATTGGAAACCATGATGGGCAGCTTAATGAATATTACATCAAATCAGGTTTTTACGCTAACATTATGGACATCGTAAAGACAATTAACGAGAAGCTTGATCACGTGCGGATATCTGAAGACCGCTTTAAATTACATTTTGATCCGATAAAAAGAACCATATATCTGACTGAATCACAAATGCTGCCAGTTGCCCCCGAAGACACGTTGTCATGTATTTTAGGTCTGCCTGGGTATGTTGAAAATTCTACAGAAAAGTGTTACACAGAGATGAAAACTTTTTATGCCGATAGAAAAGCGGGGTTGTATGCATTAGTTGTGTATCCGGATATCATACAACACCAGCTAGTGGGCGATAGCTATGTCCAACTTTTGCGAACCATTGAAGTCACTGGCCAAAACAACGATATTGTCACACTTTAGTACACATGCCCGGATTATATACCTCTGTGCAAACAACACTTTGATCCTATAACCGTATCCATTTTGACAGATAGCGGTACTCCCATCAAATTCCGGTACGGGAAGTGCATCCTTTGAATACATTTCAGGCCCTGCAAGGGGCCGTTAAACTAAAATGCTGTCGCAACATGTGTACGGGGGCCCCAATGTTTATGCACTTTACTACACCATTCAACTGGTAATGGATTAGAAGGATTCCGTGGTGATGACTACATGTATCGAGCGGGGCTTTCTGGAATATTCCGGGGTCTTTTTAGGAGAGCAGAAAAGGGATAGAGCTGGTAAAACCGCATGTAAAAACAGCCATTGAAAATATTGCTTAAGATGCCACTATAAGCATCTCGTCAGCCATTATGGGACGAATTAATCAACCCGCAAACAAACAGGCTGGGTCGGGCCATGTTTATGTCACGAAAAAAAAAACCTCATAAAAGAAAAGCTCATTTCGCTACATCATTCCCACCCATAATCGGAAATACTGCGTGAAAGACGACGCCGTCAGAAAGCAGTTAGACGCTCTCCCGGCGACATCTTCTAGTGAAATATCATGGCCTCCATACACGAAGCCTCGGTAGAGTGCACAAAATCGGAGTTGGATATTTTTTCTATACCCCAACACAGACTAGTATCGAGAAATCTTTTTGTAGAAGTTCAACCTATCGCCGCTCTGACCGATAATGCACCATTGGAGTTCTTCATTTCAGGCAGTGGTGAATATTATTAAGATCTGAATAACACTCTCCTTTACATAAACTGCAGAATTGTGAAGCAGGATAATACAGCCATTGCTGATGGGGCTCATGTGGGGTTTATTAATTACCCTATAGAGACACTTTTCAGTCAGGTGGATATCACTCTGGGTGATGAGCTAATTTTACAATATGATAACCTCTACAGTTACAGAACATACATCGAAACTATTTTAAATTGCAGCCCGCAAACTCTGGCATCACAGTTTACAGTAGGATCATTTTACAAAGATTCTGCAGGCCACCATCAAGGCTTGCAGGCCCAAATTCAGGATTAAGCAAAAGAGCTCAGGCGACTGCTCGCTCTAAACTTGTAGAGCTATTGGGGCCTATTTTTGGAGATATATTCAATCAACCGAAACTTACATTAAACAGACTTGATCTGAAAATCAAACTGACACGAAATAAAGAAGTTTTTGTCTGATGTCCGCTGAGGCAGAAAAGCGGAAAATAGAGATTCTGCAAGCAGCCCTCTATGTGAAAAGAGTGCAACTGTCTGCCGCCACCAGGATCGGTCATAGCCAAGCGCTTCTAATGGCTACGGCTTAATACTCCATCGACAGAGCTAGCTTAAAAGTATAAAAGCATAGCAACAGGGAACAGAATTACAAACCACGAGAATCTGTTTCTGGGCCAAATCCCTAAAACGGTAATAATAGGTTTTGTGGATAATGAGGCCTTTAGCAGAAGCTACCAGAGAAATCCGCTTTTGTTTTAATCACAACAACATAGATCACGCCACTTTGTATCTGGATGGACAGCAGATACCTGCGAGGCCTTTTCAACCAAATTTTGATGCTGAATTAGCCATTAGAGAGTATGTGGCGCTCGTACACATTTCAGGAAAACAAAACTCTCAGTGGCCTACCTATAGATCGTAAAGAGTTTAAGAACGGTTACAGTTTCTTCTCGTTTGGTTTAACACCTGATAATGAAATTTTTGCCTCGGGGTATTATTCGCTCATAAAAACCGGGAATCTCCATGCTGAAATACATTTTGCTGAACCTACACCCCATAATCTGAATATGATTGTTTATGCCCAAAATTCAAATATCCTGGAAATAAACAACCGTAGGCTGGACCATTGTAAACTTAGCACTTCTCCCCTTTGTTTCCCCCAGGCACCCTCATAGATTGTAAGCTCTTGCGAGCAGGGCCCTCACACCTTGTGTCTCATCTGTAAGTAGCTCTCACTGTGTTATGTCTGTCTCTTGTCTGTAATTATACCCTCTACATTGAAAAGTGCTGCAGAATATGTTGCCGCTATGTAAATAAAGATTATTATTAAACGTAGAGAGATAGTGAATGACTATAACTAACACGCGTCATTGAACATACCTGCGTTTTGTAAAAAATGGATATCTACAGCTTACTGATATTGCAAAATCAGATCCGTATATCGAACGTCTATTTGCGGGTGTATTTCCCTGTGATTTCCTGGCGGACCAGAGACCCGCGGCTTACATAGTGAATACAGACCCCTCGGGTAAACGCGGCCGTCACTGGATATTAATTATACTCTGTAATGATAAGCTCACCATCTGCAGAGAGATTTCCAAATGAATTTTTAAATTTTTTAAAATTAAATTGTAAGACATATAGCTATCAAGACACAACCAGTTCTGTCTGTGGCCATTATTGTCTTTTCGTACATTACCATATAGCTGGAGGAATGTTGTACAGGAATGTATTAAAATCCTTTAATAACAATTTGAAAAGCAATGATACTCTTGTAGCAAACTTTGTTAATATAATTGAAAAACCCTCTTGTAACGATTATTCTTTTAAACAAATCTGTTCACCTATCTTTGAAAATGTGTAGTTTAATTAATCCTTTTCATTAGGCTGTCATAGAATTTCAACTCATACAATAGGATGACATATCTCAGTTCCATGTTTTTACCATCTGCTGCTAATTAGAGGTCCACTTCCTATTTCACCATCTGTGGGTAATACAGATTGGATGATTCTTATCTTCCCCTGACCCCTCTTAATCACCCCTGACCTCTTAATTACCATAATGGCCCTAATCAGCACTTAGATGCTAGAATTTTCTTCCCCTGACCCCTCTTAATCACCCCTGACATCTGTGTTTTAAAAGCTATAACTAAACGCAGTCCAGAAGAAATCTTGGTTACCATAATGGGGCTCATCAGCACTTAGATGCTAGAATTTTACGCTCTGTGATTGTCTCTCATTATTGGTGTATTTATATCTGAATGCTATCGCCTGGAAATCACGTTAGATGTAAATAAATGTTCAATGATTTAAATAAAAAGCATGTTCAATAAAGCTTTTTAAACTTTACAGTATTGTCTGCTCTAAATTTCTATGAATATTTTCAATCTCTAACCTTACATCACACTGAAATTAAAAGGGTCATTATGTGTTTCGAATCTCATGGGGGTGATGGATAAGATACACAGACAGACAGCAAGACAGCACAGCTGACTGTTCACACACTGTGTGTGTCTGTTTAATACAACCTTTTTGATATTAAGTTATCATCAATAATAAGGGAGGGCTATGGTCTAGAATACTGCATGAATAGGGACGGGGGGAACTGTCACTTTAACGCAAGGGGTGGGTTGACGTTAGGGGCTTGGGGGCGTGGTACCTGTCACTTTACCGGAAGTGGGCGGTTTGACATTACATCTCTATGCTACACTACTTACAGTGTGTGATATAATCTCTGGGGTATAGTGAGTAATGTAATCTCTGGGGTACAGGGAGTAATGTAATATTTGGGGTACGGTGTGTAATGTAATCTATGCGGTACAGTGAGTAATGTAATTAGAGATGGGCGAATAGATTCTGACGAAGTGGAATTCGTTTAGAATTTCAGGAAAACTTCAATGGGGTGATTCGCGGGAATGAAGCGTGTTTTTAATTGATAAAATGGCTGCGAGCACATGGCGTTACATGGGGCAAAGAAGTCTGGGAGGAAGAAAGGCGTATCCTACATGAGATGTGTAGAGATGAAGCCAATCAGAGACCGGCAGGATTCCGTGACGTCACCACACTATATAAGTCCGGGCGCGGCGCTGGCAGTTCACACTCCTCTCTCTTTGCCGTGTTGTAGCTGCTGCAGCTCCAGTAGCTGAGATCGCACACAAAAGAAAGACCTTTTATACAGCGATTTTTTTGGCTGGTGTCACAGCTTTTTTTTTTTTTATTTAACGCCTGTAGCATAATTCATATCCGGAGGTTAATTACGAGTTTTTCTGCTGTTGTGATCAGTAAAATACACATCGTTTTAACATGCTACAAAGCTGGTAATTTTTGGCAGCTCATTTCTTTTGTGCAATTTAGATCCAAGGGTTAATTAACTGTTTTTCTGCTGTTGTGGTCAGTAAAAGCAACAGTGTTTTTCAACACCAAAGAAGAAATTTTGCCTGCAGCATAATTCATATCCGAAGGTTAATTAAGCCTGTTGGCGCTTTTCTATTCAATAAAATACACAGAGTTTTTAAACGGCACATACAAGTAAATTTTTCCTGCCCATTTGTGGAGTGCAATGTATATCCAAGGGTTACCCAAGCTTGTTAGTGGGTTCATTTGGAGTCAAATACAGGGTGTGTATTTATCATATACATATATCTTCATCAAACAGTGTCTGTACATTTTAGTATGTCAGAGAGAGAGGTGGCAGGCTCTTAACATGCGAGTGGCAGTGGCGTAATCATTGATGGAGATGGAACTGGTCGCTGCACAGTAGGGGGACGTGGCAGCAGTGGTCACTCGGTGAGGCCAGAATTACCAGTGACATCTAGAGGCCGTGTGTTGACCAGCAACCCAAGGGTTCTTGATTGGTTGACTAGGTCATCCACTTCCTCCCAGATGACATCTGACAACCCCAGCCAAGAGTCAGTGGGAACGTCAGACACAACCCTTATTTGGCATGGCCCGAGAGCGGGTCAGCGGCCCTCACCTGTCCTCAACCCACCTCTGTCCCATCCGGTTCCCTCAGCCAGGGATCTACTATGTGGTCTGGGCTCAGCGCCACTATACGGTAAGGATAAACAATTTGAGGAGGACAGTGAGCAGTTACTTGGCAGCGAAGAAATGGGGCCAATATCCCCTGCTTCTTGCAGTAGGCGGCAAAGTATAGATGTGGAGAGTAGCATGGGAGGTCATATTGTGAGAGGTCAGCCTCTGCATACCAAGACTGGTGAGGAGGACAGCAGTGAAGATCAAACAATAATCGATGATTATATAGCCGACCGCACTTGGGAGCCAGGTGAAGCAAGGGCTTCATCATCATCAGGAGAAGAGGGTGTCAGCTTGCACATAAGGCAGTGGTGCAGCCAGCAAGTGGGTTGTGTGGCCGTGAGCAACACTGTGAGGTCAGGAGCCAAACGGCCACGTGGTAGAAAATACGCATAGCAGGTCCAAGAAAGTAGCAGCACAGGGGCTCAGCGAGGCAGCGGCGGAAGTAGTCACTCAGTGTGGAGCGTTGGCGGTAAAATCAGCTACTCGGTGGTGTGGCAGCTCTTTGCTAAGACACCGGAGGAGCCGAATATGGGTATATGTAGAATCTGTGGGCAGAAAGTGAAGCGTGGCCAGGGAGCTAACGTTGGTACCACGGCCCTGCGTCAACACATGCAGCATCACCATCCAGTGGCCTGGGAGAAACGTGGCTCCCTTTGATGTCAGCCAGCGGCAGCTCATGCGTGACACCTGCCGTTTGCTGAGGACATTTGAGGAGGCCACGTTATTTGTCAGTCGCCAGGACTACGGTATGAATAACATCATTCCACTGCTTCATGTCCTGGAACAGATGCTGAAAAATCTGTCTGGGCAGGAGACTGGAGATGTGGCGACTACATCTCGCGGCCACATGAGTCCGGTGTGGACTGAACTGGAGGAGAAGGAGGACATTGGAGCAGAAGCATTGTCTGGTGAAATGAGTGTTTTTTCTACCCAGGTGACAGGAGAGGAGGAGCAGGAGCAGCTGGAGGAGGTAGATGGAGATGAGGAAGACGAGGCAGATGACCCGCAAGCACCGTGGCAGTATACAGTGGAGATGGAGGCAGGGCGTCCCTCTGAGTCACTTGTGCAGATGGCCCGCAGCATGCTGATTTGCTTGGCTAGTGACAGCTGAATAGTCACCATCTGGCAGAGGGATGACTTCTGGCTCTCCACCCTATTGAACCCTAGCTATTGGTCCAATATGGGAGCCTTTTTCCCAGCTGCTGAGAGGGAGGACTGACTCAAATACTATAGAGAACTCCTCCATAGTCAGTTGGCCGCTGCCTATGTGCGTCACCGTCCCTCTTCTGACAGGTCTGACCGGGGGGTTCCTCAGCGCTCCCGTACTACTGCCGCGGCAGCTCTGGGGAGGTGAGGGGGTAGGAGCAGTACCAGCTCCATCAGCAGCAACCTAAGTCTGGAGTCGCTGATGAGCAGCTTCCTTCACCCACCTAGTGAGGAGGGCAGCAGCAGGACCTGGGGCAGACCCTAAACCAAAAGGTGGTGGCCTACTTGGACAGCATTCTGCCACCCCAGTTAGAAGATCCGCTGGACTACTGGGCAGCCAAAAAGGATGTGGGGCCGCAACTTGCCGAGTTTGCAGTGGAGAAGCTGTCCTGCCCGGCCAGGAGTGTGGCATCAGAACGATGGAGGCCATCGTTACCCCAAGGAGAACCCGCTTGTCCATGGGAAATGTGGAACGACTGACCTTTGTCAAATGAATCAGCCGTGGATCGGCCAGGATTTCCACACACCAATGCCTTAGGCGTCAGATTACATCAGCCATGACGCCTCAGCAAAATTTTGAGAAATGCGTCTGAGGTCAAACTACCTGCCTCAGCCACTATTCTGATGCCGCCTCATGCCACATATCTGCTGCCAGTTTCTCTATCTGCCTACAACTATATTTACCAGGGACTGGTATTGCCACCCACCTCCACACTCTGTCATTGTGCCACTCTATGACCTCATGCTGGTGCTGCTGTTGCTGGTGCCGTGACCTCCACACCCTGTCATTGTGCCACTGTCTGACCTCATGCTGCTGCTGTTGGTGACGTCATCTCCACACTGTGTCATTGTGCCACTTTGTGGGCTCCTGATGTTGCTGCCAAGTGACCGCTGTCTCACTGGAACACCCTGTGGTTTCCTAATGCTGTTTCCACCCTCACCACTCTGTGACATTGCCACTATGTTTGGTTTTCCCCTTCTTTTCACCTCTCAGAAGGAATTGGAAGGATCAGGATTGTCTAGCCAAAAGCAGGAACACAGAAGACATGCAAATATCCCATTTACTGGTCATCTCTCTATTGTATCAACTCCTGTTTGTTTTTGGCCTTAGCAATACTGATGGATTATTGACCGATTGAAAGAAGACACTGACGGATGAAAGGAAGGGCAAAATGATCAGAGACGTCAACGCAAAATTGCTACCGACACCCTTTCCACTCATTCGGGGGGGCCTCTACATGTATCAGCGTTTAACAGAACAGCTTCTGTCATATTTTGTGACAGTTTAAAGCTCTGGCCTCATGGAGTGAGCCCTGCTGTGATGTCCCCTTACTGTGCTGAGACCTGTGCTGGCTACAGTAACCTACTACTGTGTTCTTTGACGCTATGGTAGGATCTTAGCCTTTAGCTTGTTTTTTTCCAGCTAGTGCTTCCTTGACTTTATCAGGCTGCATTCCTGCTTCAATTTTTTGGTCAGTTTGCCCCCATAAGTGCCCAGGGAATTTTAGAGTGAAGCGATTCTAAAAGCGGCGGCAGTCATATGCGTGTCATACTAAAACACAGCATTGTATGAAGACCAACCCAAGCTCCCTCTGCATATTTAAGCATGGCACCTCATTCTGCAGCACCCTACAGGCTCTCTGCATCCTGGAAATAGCTGTTTTTAACGCGATTAGTCTGGAAGTCGGCAAATTGAATTTTTGAGAAATTCGCCCATCTCTAAATGTAATCTCTGGGGTACAGTGTAATGTAATTCATTTCTAGGGTTCAGTGTGTAATATAACACATTTTTGGGGTATATTAATTAAATTATTTCTTGAGTACAATGTGCAATTAATTTGTAAGGTGTAGTTAGCAATGTAATTTCTTGTTTCTGGCTCCCATGTGTAATATAATTCATTTCTGGGGTGCAGTGCGTTCATTCAGTTCAGTGAATTCATTTCTGGTGTTCACAGCAGCCAGAAAAATGGGATTAGCGCTCATGGAAGTAAAATAGATAAAGCTAAATGACACTAGGTAGCATTACCAGTAAATTAGTGTAATTTATTTAACAATAAAAACAAATAGACAACACGTTTCACAAACACCGGGTTTGCTTCATGAGGTCATAGAACACAAATGGGAATACCAGAAATTAAAAAAGCCCGGGACTTGGTATTGAGGCTGGAGGATCGTGGCGAACGAAAACAGCGCTCGCAAGTTTAGAAAAAAATAATAACTCTCTAACAAATGAATAAATAGTTTGGTGTTGAAAACATGTATCACAACAAATAGATAAATAATTTACATAACAATAATAAAGAAATCATAAAAAACAGACCAGATCTATTTCACACAGAGCTCGGAGGCACTGCTGGAAACTACTCGACAGGAATGCTAAAGGTGTCCACAAGAGTTCACTAAATACAAAAGGTTGACTAGATACAAAAAGAAACAACAATGTGTAAATTCATCAACAAAGATTAATATTAGAAGCGTTTAAACCATAACCTCTTGAATTTCATTCAAACCATTAGGATATATGGTATTAAGCTTATAAATCCAGAATATCTCTCTCTGATAGGCGTTGTAACCTATTTCTCTGAAATCTGTTCTATCGGTTGAATAAAAAATGAAGGAATCTGATCTAAATGTTTACTTGCAAAGTGTCTCGGTAGGCTGTGAACCAATCTCGCATGATTAACATTATAGCGGTGGTTATTAAGTCTTTTAGACAATTTCATACTAGTTTTGCCTACATACTGGACCCCACATTTGCATGTAATCAAATAAATTACAAAAGAACTGTTACAAGATAATTTATTTTTAATATTATATGATTCACCTGTCACATTGGAATAAAATGTACTACCTGATATTAAAACTGAACAACATTTACACGTAGGGTAATTGCAAGGTACTATATCAGGAGATTAAGTTGAATCTCTACTGGTAGTATTGCTCTGTAATTGCTTAATACAAGAAGGTGCTATAATATTCTTGATTGTTTTAGCCCTACGGTAAATGATACATGGATTTTTTGGTAAGACATGACTTAAAACAGGGTCTAACAGAAGTACATCCAAGCGTTTTTTTAGAAGGGAATATAATTGATGGTGTTAAGAAGTAAAAGTGGTAATAAAATTACACCTATTATTTATCTCAACATTGTGTAAGTAATCTTTTTGAGTATATAACATGGCTCTAGTCTTAGCGCTAAAAATTAATTTCTGGGGGAAGCCTTTCTCTGTAAATTTATCCACTAAAATATCAGCTTGCATTTTAAAATTCTCTTCTGTTGTGAAATTTTTCCTCAATCTCCTGAACTGACCATAAAGCACATTTCTGATCCAATTCCTTTGGTGACCACTTGAAAATTGTAAATAACTATTAGTCACGCTTTTTAAAAGAATTTTTTGATTGAATAATAGAATTTTCTACAAAAAGACATAAGTCTAAAAAAAGATTTCAGATGAGCTCGAACTCATTGTAAATGATAGTCCCCATTGGCTATTGTTTAAAAAATCAACAAAGTCCTTAGCCGTTTCAGGAGTGCCTTTCCAGATAAAAATAAGGTCGTCTATTTATCTTTTAAAATATTTTATTCTGGAAAGGATTAAAAACAGACTTTATAAAAATTGACTCAAAATGGCCCATAAAAAGATTGGCATATGATGGGGCCACTCGGGTCTCCATCGCAGTGCCCACTTTCTGATGGAAGTGGGCACGACCATATTGGAAAAAATTATTTTTTAAAATCAA
The DNA here is from genome assembly GCA_025379985.1 of Phyllomedusa bahiana. Lineage (NCBI taxonomy): Eukaryota > Metazoa > Chordata > Amphibia > Anura > Hylidae > Phyllomedusa > Phyllomedusa bahiana. The sequence continues at coordinate 8,868 of JAODAL010008399.1, read as the reverse complement.
ATTTAAAACCTTCAATTAAAAAAAGATTTAAATGAATCAGAAAGATCAGGGTTATTCTTTAAAAAGAATCTAACAGCTTCCACCCCAAGGTCATGCCTAATATTTGAATATAAAGATGTAATATCTAGCGTTAGAAACAAACATTCATCCTTCCATAAAAACTTAGGTAATTCCCAAACTAAAGACTGAAGATAAATATCAATAAAATGGAATAAATTAGCTAGAACTGAATTAACTCCGGTCTCATCTTACTCATTTTTAGGGACTTTTGGTAAATAATAAAAATAAGGAATACTTGGAGGGGAAATTCATGAAAAACTCTTTTCATCCTTTTTTATTATCCCATCTTCTAAAGCTTTTTTCAGAAACAATTCAAACTTGTCTCTTAATATGCTGTGTGTATCTTCACATACTCTTTCATTATAGAACAGATCATCTAGAATTCTCAAAGATTCTGTATTGTAATCCTCAAAGTTGAGGATTACTAGTGCGCCTCCATTGTCGGCTGCACTTATAACAATTTGAACATTTTTAGCTAGTTTTTTAGAGCTAATTGATCTTTATGAGACAAATTGGTATTCCTAGGGAGTTCTGATTTCAATCCTCTTAGATCTTTCAACACTAGATCCATAAAAACATTAATGTGATTGCCTTGTGCTCAAACTGGATAAAAATAAGATTTCGGTTTTACTTTAGAAACTCTAGTATCAGACTCTACATTTGCCACTAGGGGGAGCTCAGAGGACATCTTCTTCTTTTTGTTTTACAAAATAACTACGAAGTGTAAGCTTCCTAATAAATTGATGAATATCTTTAAAAAGGGGTAAACTGCTCTAGTCCACTGTCTGGACAGAAGTTGAGACCTTTTTGTAATACTTTAATTTCAGTTTCATCTAGAGAATAATTTGAAAGATTGAATATTTTGACTAAACTTTTGGTTGTTTCATCGTTGAAATGTTTCCTTCTTTTCGGTCTTTCTTTTGATCTCGGCAAATATCGCTGTTTACTATATTTTCCTTTACTTTCCCTTCTATAAACTTTCTTTTCTTTGCTGATATGTGTATGTGAGTGAAGAGAGATTCCTCCACACTTTGCTGAGTTTTCAAGGGTAAGCCCCAGTCTAAAAAAGGAGACTTAGGTGAAGTAATAGAAGCAACAGTGTCAATAGGGGGTGATTTCAAAGGTTGTGCACATGGTAAAGAGAAATGAATGGTTGAAGAACCTGAAAAGATTAAATTCTCTTCAGGCAATATTGTAGCGTGATCCATAAAAGTGAAATTAGATATTGTGAGAGATGGGGTGGGAGGAGATAAGTACAAAGGGTTATTGGACATATCTTGGATATCCACACTATTTATTCCCTCTGAAGAAATTTTAGTCCCAATTTGGGAAAAATATATTTGCTCAGATAAATTAGTTTCCAAAAATTGAACCTCAAATGGCTCAGCGATATTACTGTTTTTAGATCAGAAGGTTTCTTCTTCTGAAAACTGCTGTTATGGAAATACCGAGTATGATGCAGAGTCCGACGAAGAAAGTCTATTTCTTCTCTCTTTAGGAATCCAAGATACTTGGGTTCCATGATTTGGAAACTGATATTTGCTGTCAGATAGTTTCCTCCTAACTATCAGTTGAATAGATGGATTAGAGTGGCTATCGCTAACCCCATTCCCTTTAGATGTAATAGTATTACCAATAGTTTTATTTGTTTGTGTCGGCAGTATAGGTCCCGGAATCTTATTTTTGTATAGTCGGTCTCTGGACAATTTGTGTACTTTTTTTTTTTAAAATTTTTTTAAGCCTGTTTTTTTAAATTTTTTGGCAAAACCATTCTCGGGCCCCTTTTTTTGGAAAATAGGATTTTTTAGAAAAACTAAAAAAAAAAAGGAGAAATTTTTTTTAAATTTTCACCGCAAGGGCTTTGCGGGTTCTTTTTTTTCTTTTTTTTCATTTTTTATTAAACCCGATAGAACAGATTTCGGGAAAAATTTTTTTTCCCTAATAAAAAAAAAAAAAGGTTAAAAAAAAAAAAAACCCAACAGAAGAGAGAAAATTTCGGTTTGAAATTGCTTAATACCAAAAATTTCCAAAGGGTTTTGAATGAAATTCAAGAGGTTAGGGTTTTTAAACGCTTCTAATTTTTAATTTTTGTTGATAAATTTACCTTTTGTTGTTTTTTTTTGGTATCTATAAAACTGTTGGGGACAACTTTAGCTTTTCCTGTCAAAGTAGACCCGTTTCCCAGCAGCTCCCCCGAGCTTTTGTGTGAAATAGATGGGGCCCTGTTTTTTATGATTTCTTTTTTTTGTTATGTTATTATTTATCTATTTGTTGTGATACATTTTTTTCCCAACCCAAACTTTTTATTAAAATTTGTTAGAGAGGAAATTTTTTTTTCAAAACTTGCTGGCCCCTTTTTTTCGTTCGCCACGATCCCCCCAGCCTAAAAACCCAAGCCCCGGGCTTTTTTAATTTCGGGTTTCCCCCATTTTTTGTTTAGCCCTGATGAAAAAACCCGGGTTTGGGTTTCCCAAAAACCCGTTGCAATTTTTTTTTAAATTTTAAATAAATGACAAAAAAATTTAAAGGGGAAAATTTTAAGTTAGTGTCTTTTAGCTTTATCCTTTTTAACTTACACGGGGCACTAACCCCTTTTTTTGGGCGCTGTTGGGAATTCCGTGGGGGTTCTTGAGCTCTTGAATTTCCGCGGGGCAAAAAGGGAAAATCGGTTCCCCATTTCCGGGCCCAATTTTGGAACCAAATTTCTTTTCTAAAAATTTTTCAGTTTTTTTTGTGAAACCGTTTTGCATTTAAAACCCCTTCCGGGTTTAGCAGTTTTTTAACTCCCATTTGGTATAATTTTTTACTCTCCTGCTCACGGGAAAGTCCCCTTTTTTGTTTCCTTTTTTCTACAGTGCCACTTAGGTTTTTTTGGGTTTATGCAAAAATTAAATTGTGGGAGGTCCCCAGAAGGTGTGAAAAGGTACCCGGGGGGAAAATAAAGAAAAGAAGGGTTTTTTTTAAACCCCCAAACGGGGGTTGTGGGGGAAAACAAATGTAATGGGTGATTGGGGGGGGGGGGAGAAGAAAATTTGCGGGGTTCCCAAAAAATTTTTTACCTTCGGAGGGGGAAAGGAATTAAAGGGGCCCTTGGTTCAAATCAAAAAACAGGGCGGGTTTTTGGGTACCTGGGTCTAAACCAGGACAAGAAGAAATTCTTAAACTAAGGGCCTAAAAAAGGAAAAGGGGGCCCCGAAGGGATTAAAATTGGGTCCCTTTTCAGCCTTAACCAAAATTTAAGGGGGCCCCTTTAAATTAAACCGGGCCCCCGGGGGACCAAGGGTTCCCGCCCCGGGGGGGCCGGGATACTAACTAGGACCATAATAAGGGGGAAAAGGGAACAGCCCCGGGGCCCCATCCCTTCCCCGGGGGGTACAGCCCCGGTTTCCCCTTAGCCCCACTTCGGGAAAGTACAGTACCATCCCCTAACCCCCTCCTTCATCGGGTTCGGAAAGGGTTTACCACAAACCCCAACTTCAGGCCCCCAAGATTTCCCTCCTAAATTTTTCCCTCCCAAAATAACCCCAAGAACCCCCTTTTTCCCCAAACCCCCTTTTAAAAATCATTCCCCAAAATGGGACAGCCCGGGAAGGGGGGGCCCAACTTTTTTCGGAAACAAAACAAACAGACGAAGGTTTTAAAAACATAAAATAATTGGCCCCAGGTAATTTTGGGGTTAAACCCACATTTAATCCCTCTAAAAAAACCCAGGGGAAGGGGGGGGAAACAAGGTTAAAAACCTACTTTTTACACCAACCCTTTAAAGGGGAAAGGGGACTGGTTCCCTCCCTTTCCCCCATTCATACTTGGGGACAGCCCCGGAACAGGTTCCTGCCCCAATCCATAAATTCTGGCCCAAGGCCCCACAGGGTAACCACAACTAAACACAACCCCCAAAAACAAAAAACCCCGCTAGGCCCCAAAACCCCAAAAATTTTAAAATAAATTTCCCCCGGGGAAAGGGGGCCCCCAATTTCCCCCCTCACAAAACAAAATTACTAATAACCCCCCAGAATCGGAGACCTTCCTGGCCTTAAATTACAAAAGGGTAAGAGAAAAAGTTTCCCCTACCCCCGAGCCCGGGCGAGGGTGGGGGACCAAACGTGACACATAAAATAAATTGTGGGGTACATGTGTGGAATAAGTGTTCTAGGAGTACAGTAGAAGGGGGTTCTTTTTTTTTCCCTTCTTTGTTGTGTGTGTATAACAAATGAATGGAGTGTGTAGGGGAAGGAGGGGGTTAAACAAAATTTGCGCATTCAACAACTTTTTTTTATTTCCATCTAGAGGGGGGGGATATTATGGGGGTTGTTCAGTTTCTTGCCAGGGTGCTTTTTTAGTACCATCCGGACTAAACTTCGTCAGGAGCCCCCCTCAAACCCCCCCCCCCCCCCCCCCCCCCTAAGGCTTGTTCACACGGCTTATTTTGGGAAATTTGTCCATTTTCCCCCGTATGCCAAATTAGGGGGCTGAAATATGACTTAGTTTACGGTAATCCACAGTTCTCAACATAAGTACAGCACAGGTTCCCTATACTTGCTCTACATAATGACGTACAGACAGGTTCCCTACACTATAATATACATAAATGACGTACAGCCAGGTTACCTACACTATACTTTCATAATAACATGACAGTACAGCACGGGTTTACCTACATATACATTTCAAAACTGACGTACAGCACAGGTTACCTACACATCATCATACATAACAGACAGTACAGGTTACCTAATATACATTAAAAACAGACAGACAGCCCAGGTTTACCTAACTATTATCATACATAACATGACGCACAGGTTAGTACACTATCATATACATAACATGACAGCACAGCACGGGTTACTACACTATACATATACTTAACATGACGCACGCACAGGTTACCTACACTTACATCATAAAAACATGACGTACAGACAGGTTCCCTCACTTTACAACATACTAACATGACAGCACAGCACGGTTCCCTCCCCTATACACATACATAACATGCATCAGCATGGTTACCTACATATCATTATATATAAATGACAGTACAGCACAGGTTACCAAAACCTAACATCTACTAAATGGCAGTTACAGGTTCCCTACACTATACATTACATCCCTGACAGTACGCACAGGTTCCCTAAACTATAAAATTATACATAACAGACAGTACAGCACAGATTACTCATATAATCATACATAAATGACGTACGCACGGTTCCCTACACTATAATCTACATATCATGAAGTACAGCCAGGTTACCTAACTTACTCATCATAACATGACAGTAAAGCACAGGTTACCTACATATACATCTAATAAATGACAGTCAGCAAGTTTCCCACACTATACTATAATAACATGAAGTCAGCACAGGTTACCTAATAAAATCATACATAACTGCGACAGCACAGGTTACCTACACTATACATATAAAAAACCTGACAGTAAGCAAGGTTCCCCTAAACTTAACATTATACAAAAACATGCAAGTACCAAGGTTACACACTATACATCATACATAACATGACAGTACAACACAGGGTTCCTACATTATACTCATCAAAACATGGCAGAAAGCACAGGTTACCTACAATTTTTAATCATAAAAACATGACAGTACAGCCGGGTTCCCTCACTTCCCAAATTAATAAAAAAGTTAAACAGGTTATAATATAATCAAAAATAACAGACGAAAGCAAGGTTACCTAACTTAATTACAAAAACATGCAGTCGAAAGGTTCCCTACATTTTCATCTCATAAAGGCCCTCGTCGGTTCCCTTCATATACATATAAAACTGGAGTAAGTACGGTTACCCCCCAAATTACATATACATAAATGAAGAGAAAGGTTCCCCTAACTATATATATAATAATATGACAGTAAAGTAAAGGTTATCTCCACTATTCATCATACATAACATGACAGTATAGCACACAGCAAAGGTTTTACTTACATGTACATCTAATAATAACAAAAAAGGTAATTAACTTTACATATCATAACTACAGCCCCGGTTTACCTAACAACATTAAATAAATGCAGTACAGACAGTTTCCCTAAACTATACATCTACATAACTGACAGTAAGCACGGGTTTTCCTACATAACATATACAAAATGACAGTACAGACAGGTTACCTAAACTTTAATCATACATAACATGACAGTACGCCAGGTTCCCTAATTACATATAAATGACAGTACGGCACAGGATCCCTTCACTATACATCATACATGACGTACAACAGGTTACCTAACTATACATCATACATGACGTAAGCACGGTTTCCCCTACATATACATATACATAACATGACGTAAGCACGGTTACCTAAAATATAATATACATAAAATGACAGTACAGCACAGGTTACCAAAAACTATACTATACAAAACATGCGTACAGACGGTTTTACCTACACTAACATCATACTAACATGACAGCACAGGTTCCCTACACTATACATTACAAAAAAGGTACAGCACAGGTTCCCTACACTTTTTAATCATCTTAACATGACATACAGCACAGGTTACCTAAACTTACTCTACATAACCGACAGTAAGAAGGTTACCTACATTTTTACATCTTTCATAACTGCAGTCCAGCACAGGTTACCTACACTATACTCATAAAAACATGAAGTACAGCAAGGTTTAACCTCCTATACATCATACATGACAGTACAGACGGTTCCCTAATATCATCATAATGACAGTTCACCCAAGGTTACCTACACTTTACTCATAAAAAATGACAGTACACCCACAGGTTACCTAAATATACTCTACATGACAGTACAGCACGGTTCCTACACTATAACATACATAAATGAAGCCACAGGTTCCCTTACCTATACATCATACAAAAACGGTACAGCACAGGTTACCTACATATACATCATACTAACTGACAGTACAGCACAGGTTACCCTACACTTCACACATACATAACATGTGTACAAAACAGGTTACCTACCCTATACATATACAAAACATGACGCACAGCACAGGTTCCCACCTATACTATACATAACATGACATAAGCACAGGTTACCTACATATAATCATACATAACAGACAGTCCAGCACGGGTTTACCTACATTACATATCTAAATGCGTAAGGTTTCCCCTAACTATAATCATACTAACATGACAGTAAGACAGGTTTCCTACACTATACATCTACTTATAATGACAGTAACACAGGCCCCCTCCCCTATACATCTTAATAAATGACAGTACAGAACAGGTTATCTACATTACCTTTACATAACATGACATACAGCACAGGTTATCTACATTACATTACAAAACTGAAAGTACAGAAGGAAACTACATTAAAACATCATACATAAATGACAGTACGCACAGGTTACCTACACTATACATTTACTAACATGACAGTACAGGTTACTACACTTACATCATACAAAAACATGAAAAAGTACAGGTTACCTCCTATAACATACATACATGACAGTAAGACGGTTACCTACACTATACTCATAAAATGACTGAAATACAGCACGGAACCTCACTATCAATCATAAAAAATGCGTCCCCGCAAGGTTCCCAAATATACATCATACATAAACATGACAGTAAGACGGTTACCTACACTTTTACATCAACAAACATGACAGTCAGCACAGGTTACTTTAACTATCTTATACATGACTTACAGCACAGGTTACTACACTAAATCATACTTGACATGATGTGTGTTTTTTAGTCTGATTAAGGGTGTTTACCCGAAACACGTTGACTGTGGTCTGGATTTTAATGGTTTAATACAAAAAAGAAGATTATTTTATTCACCCAAACGGTGCTGGATCTTTTCCCCCATCAATGTGAATTTTTGTTTTTAGTTCACAGGCTGGGCCTCCCCCCCACAAAAAAAAAAAACCACAAGTGTTTATCCCCCATTTGCCATTTTAAAAATAAAAAAAATTAAATTAAAAAGTTACACATAATTGGTATCACCATGTAAAATAATTTCTTAAAATTTAAAAAATCCTTCATCCGTTTATGCTGAACACTAATATAAAAAAAAAAATCATTTTATACTAAACTTTGGATTTTTGGTTTTTTTCAAAAACCCTAAAATTGACGAAAACTACATGTATCCCAAAATGGTGCAATAAAAAAGTCCCCATGCCTGTAAAAAATTTCCCCCTCATCAAGTCCACAGAGGGACAAAAAAAAAAGTTTTTGGCTGAAAATGTAAAGGTAGAAGTGTTTTTTTTTTTTGCGGTATAAAACATCATGAAAACCATCAATTTGGGCTTCCCCGACTTGAATCAAGTGCGAATATCTTTTTTGCATTTTCCCCAGTAAATTCTGTGGTACAAAAATGCCCCTTAGAAAGAAATTTGTCCCCAAAGAAAAAGCCTGATTTTATCTATGTAGATGGAAAAATAAAAAGTTATGTAGGGGGGGAAAAAAAATAAAGGCCATGTTATTATGACCGGGTCGGAAGGGGTTAAGAGTATTTTTTTTCCCTTGGCGAGGTGGGGGAAATAGGGGGAGCAGTGAGTGCAGTTGGTGAACCCATTTGGGCGCATCCCCACGGCCAAGGACAAATATGGTCGTTTGCCGGCCGGTATTTGTCCTGTTTTGCGCCCGTCTCCCGGCCAGGTGGGGACTGGCCCCAGGGGATAGGGGAACACCCGGGGTGCCCCTTAGCTGGTAGACTTGGATTGTTTTAAAATACATAAAAAAATCAAAAGAGGAAAAAAGCAGGATGCAGAGTATAGGGGGCATGTACAGTCTTTTAAAGTAGCTGAGGGGGGGCCCCTAAAATA